>JADMLD010001134.1:0-239388 GCA_017589585.1 Phylloscopus whistleri | reverse complement strand
GTGTCACTGTGCCACCTGGGACTGCCAGGGCCACCCCGTGTCACTGTGCCACCAGGAACTGCCAGGGCCACCCGTGTCACTGTGCCACCTGGGACTGCCCAGGGCCACCCCGTGTGGGCCACCCGTGTCACTGTGTCACCTGGGACTGCCCGGGGCCACACGTGTCACTGTGCCACCAGGGACCGCTGGGGCCACCCCGTGTGGGCCCCCCGTGTCACTGTGTCACCTGGGACCGCCGGGGCCACCCGTGTCACTGTGCCACCAGGGACTGCCCAGGGGCACCCTGTGTCACTGTGCCACCTGGGGCCACCCTGTGTCACTGTGCCACCAGGGACTGCCCGGGGACATCCGTGTCACTGTGCCACCAGGGACTGCCCGGGGACATCCGTGTCACTGTGTCACCTGGGGCCACCACTGCTACCCCTGCCCCCTGTGTCACTGTGCCACCAGGGACTGCCCGGGGCCACCCGTGTCACTGTGCCACCTGGGGCCACCCCTGCCCCCCGTGTCACTGTGCCACCAGGGACTGCCCAGGGGCCAGAGCTGCTGCCCATGTCACTGTCCCACCAAAGGGTGCAGGGGACTGCTGGGAGCCACACCTGCCAACCTTGTCACTGTCCCACCACAGGGGATCAGCACTGGGGCCACCCGTGTCACTGTCCCACCAGGGGCCACCCCTGCCACCCGTGTCACTGTCCCACCAGGGGCCACCCCTGCCACCCGTGTCACTGTCCCACCCAAGGGTGCCGAGAAGGAGCTGTCTGTACTCACCGAGGGTGCTGGGGCTCTGGGGCCAGCGCAGGCTCAGCCTGTGGAGGAGCAGAGGGGGTCCCGTGTCCGTGTCCCTGCCCTGTCCGTGTCCGTGCCCTGTCCCTGCCCGTGCCCTGCCCGTGCCCGTGCCCTGTCCCTGCCCTGCCCTGCCCTGCCGTGCCCGTGGGCAGTGTTTATAAGGCTGACCCTGCCCAATCACCCGGAGCGGCGGAGCCCCGGCTCCCGTGCGCAAACAGCGGGAGGAGTGTGTGCACTAAATGAGCCCTTCCATTTATGCTGCTCTCCCGGCAGGCAGGATTTGCTCCCGATACTTTATTGGTGACATGTTTACGGCCCCCGGTGATTTATGGCCGGCGCTGCTGCAGCCACGGCGCTGGCAATTCGTGTCGTTTTTATTGGGAGGGTAAATCTCTCGTGGAAATCATAAATTTGCCCAGAGGAGTGCTGGCAGCGTCGCTCCCAGGGAATGACAGAGGGGAAGCTCTGGCTGTCTCCCCTTGACCGGTGAGACACCAAATGCTTAATTAAAATCATAATATACTGCACAATAAAAGCAGGCTGGATATCACAAAGGCAAACACAGCCCCAGGTGTCCCCTCGGGCGGCCCGGGAGCTGTCTGTGTCAAGGAGTCTCGTGGCAAGAAGTTCATCTTTGTCCCCTCAGCTGTGGGGTGGAAAAGGAATTTAACCACTGTTTCTGTGCCTGAACCAGGCCAGGGAGAGCAAAGGGGTTTGTCTCACGTGAGGTGTCTGTAGAAAATGCAGCCTCTGGCCCTGAGAAAGACCTGTGCAGCTGTAAACCCACCTGTGCTGGGGCACGGGAGATTCACAGAATCCCGGGATCATTGAGATTGGGGGAGCTGTCCAAGACCACTGAGTCCAACCTGTGCCTGAACCCCACCTTGTCCCCAGCCCAGGGTGCCGAGTGCCACGTCCAGGCCTTCCCTGGACACCTCCAGGGACGGGGTCTTGAAAAGGTTTTCCCATGAGAGGACAGGACAAGAGGATCAGCCTCAGGCTGGGCCAGGGGAGGCTCAGCTGGGCCAGCAGCAGGAATTTCCCCATGGAAAGGGAGCTCAGGCCTTGGAACTGCCCAGGGAGCTTTGCAGTGCCCATCCCTGGAGGTGGCACCTGGAGGTGGCACTCAGAGCTCTGGGCTGGGGACAAGGTGGGCACAGCTGGGACTGCCTGGGCTGGGAGGGCTTTGCCAGCCCCAGGGATTTGGGGATTCTGTGACTCCCTGACCAAGCCTCCACCCCTTTTCCTTCCCTCCTGGCCATCATCCCTTCCCACACTCCTCTCAGCACTGAGCCCTGATCTCTGCCCTGCAGAGCCAGTTTTGGGCACTGGCTCAGCCTCAGGCCATGAGCACTCCAGCTCAGACTGCCGGGTGCCAAGTGGTGCCACCCCCACTGGGCTCCTGGGAGAGCTCTGGAGATTTTCTTAGAGATGGGAAAAGAGATGGGAGCTGCTCCCAGCCCTCCCCACACACAGCCTGACCCACGTGTCTGGGAAAGGGAACTCAGCAGAAAACCAGCAGGAGTGGCGTGGGGGGAGCACGGCAGGGAGACCTCGCTGTGGGGAGCTTGGTGTGGGCACCTCTGGAGGCACAGCCCAGAGGAACTGTGAGATTTGGAGTGTATCTGCTCAGGTGAAACTGCAATAGGGAACCCTGGAGGCACAGCCCAGAGGAACTGTGAGATCTGGAGTGTATCTGCTCAGGTGAAACTGCAATAGGGAACTCTGGAGGCACAGCCCAGAGGAACTGTGAGATCTGGAGTGTATCTGCTCAGGTGAAACTGCAATAGGGAACTCTGGAGGCACAGCCCAGAGGAACTGTGAGATCTGGAGTGTATCTGCTCAGGTGAAACTGCAATAGGGAACTCTGGAGGCACAGCCCAGAGGAACTGTGAGATCTGGAGTGTATCTGCTCAGGTGAAACTGCAATAGGGAACTCTGGAGGCACAGCCCAGAGGAACTGTGAGATCTGGAGTGTATCTGCTCAGGTGAAACTGCAATAGGGAACTCTGGAGGCACAGCCCAGAGGAACTGTGAGATCTGGAGTGTATCTGCTCAGGTGAAACTGCAATAGGGAACTCTGGAGGCAGAGCCCAGAGGAACTGTGAGATCTGGAGTGTATCTGCTCAGGTGAAACTGCAATAGGGAACTCTGGAGGCAGAGCCCAGAGGAACTGTGAGATCTGGAGTGTATCTGCTCAGGTGAAACTGCAATAGGGAACTCTGGAGGCAGAGCCCAGAGGAACTGTGAGATCTGGAGTGTATCTGCTCAGGTGAAACTGCAATAGGCACCTCTGGAGGCACAGGCCAGAGGAACTGTGAGATCTGGAGCACATCTGGCCAGGTGAAACTGCAATAGGGAACTCTGGAGGCAGAGCCCAGAGGAGCTGTGAGATCTGGAGTGTATCTGCTCAGGTGAAACTGCAATAGGCACCTCTGGAGGCAGAACCCAGAGGAACTGTGAGATCTGGAGTGTATCTGCTCAGGTGAAACTGCAATAGGCACCTCTGGAGGCACAGCCCAGAGGAACGGTGAGATCTGGAGTGTATCTGCTCAGGTGAAACTGCAATAGGGAACTCTGGAGGCACAGCCCAGAGGAACGGTGAGATCTGGAGTGTATCTGCTCAGGTGAAACTGCAATAGGGAACCCTGGAGGCAGAACCCAGAGGAACTGTGAGATCTGGAGTGTATCTGGTCAGGTGAAACTGCAATAGGGAACCCTGGAGGCAGAACCCAGAGGAACTGTGAGATCTGGAGTGTATCTGGTCAGGTGAAACCACCTCACACTGCAACAGGCATGTGGGTGATTGCAGCACCTTGGGGCTGCCCCATCCCTGGCAGGGTCCAAGGGCAGGGTGGAGCAACCTGCTCCAGTGAAAGGTGTTCCTGCCCCTGGCAGGGTGAAACGGGATGGGCTTTAAGGTTCCCCTCCAACCAAACCACTCTGGAGTTCTCTCCTAATGAGTAAATTAAAGAATCCTCCATCTTGCCATCCTGCCACCACGAGTGGCTATTAATGGCCATTTGGGAAGGTCATTTTCAGTTTATCATCCCCTTGGCACCTGTCCCAGTGTCTGGCAATCAATTCTGAGGTTTTCTGAGCAGGAGGCAGCGCCTCAGCCATTGTGTTTCATAAAAACAAAAAAATCTCTCATCTGTGGGCTTGTCTGAGCGTTTTACAAATCCTTTGGGATCCCACCACATCCAGCAGTGATCAGTTCCATAATTCCACTATAAGCTCATTTTGAAAAGTACTTTTTCACTTGATCAAAACCACAGGAAGGTTTGTGCTGGCAGCGACCTCAAATATCTTTTTATAAATATTCTTTAATATATCTTTACTACGCTGAAATTTTCAGGGTGTGTTCTTCCCTTCCTGGTTCACACAGTGTGAGTGAAGCTGAAATACTGATTCCACATGGATCACCTCCTTCCCATTTATTTATCTTTCAGACCTTTCCTCTATTGCTTTACTGCCTCTGCTCAGGGCTGAAAATTCCTTTTCTGACAATCTCGATTTCTACAGGAGCTTCCCTAACGTGGTCAGGCTGATGTAAGGAATTGCTGTAGGTTCCTGCCAACCAAATCATCCCCTTCCCCTTCCCCTTCCCCTTCCCCTTCCCCTTCCCCTTCCCCTTCCCCTTCCCCTTCTCCCTTCCTCTTCCCCCTTCCCCTTCCCCTTCCCTTCTCTTGCTTTTCTGTTTTCTAACTCCCTGCCAGGAGGGGACAGCCGGGGGGGTCGGGCTCTGCTGCCAGGGCACAGGGACAGGAGGAGAGGGAACGGCCTCAGGCTGGGCCAGGGGAGGCTCAGCTGGGCCAGCAGCAGGAATTTCCCCATGGAAAGGGAGCTCAGGCCTTGGAACTGCCCAGGGAGCTTTGGAGTGCCCAGCCCTGGAGGTGTCACCTGGAGGTGGCACTCAGAGCTCTGGGCTGGGGACAGGGTGGGCACAGCTGGGACTGCCTGGGCTGGGAGGGCTTTGCCAGCCCCAGGGATTCAGGGATTCGGGGATTTGGGGATTCTGGGATTCACAGCAAGGTGTCCTAACACCGACCATGGAAGACACAACAGAGGGAGATGCTCCCATGCAGCCCAGGCTCCCTTTCCTGCACCGCTGCAGCTCCTGCAGAGCTGAGGGCACTGGGGCAGCTCCGGGGGAGAAGCGGTGACTGCAGCTGAAACCAGCACAGGTAAAGCCAAGGGGAACCGGCCAATTTCCTGTGCTGCCCGGAGCCACAGCCCCCACACCCATCCTGCCGGGGGAGCGAGCCCTGCGGGGGCAAACATTGACACAGTTAATGCCTGGCTTGGTCCATCAGGGAAATAACCCGCGGGGCTGCAGAAAATGCCGAGGGCGCAGGGAGTGCGGCTGCACGGGCAGCAGGCTCCGCTCTTAGTGCGCGGGATGGAAAATCAAACAGTCCCAGAGACATCTGCAAACACCGGCTTTGGAGGAGAGAGGGCAGAGAGGGTCAGAGGCACAGCCCGGAGTCTCTGCCTGGAATAAACGCAGACGGACAGACAGCAGGCACGGCCCAAAGCTGAGAGCTGCAAAGGAAAGGGATCCAAAGCTCTGGAGAGTGTCCAGGGGAGGGACACGGGGCTGGGGAAGGGTCTGGAGGGGCCCCACGAGGTCACTTGGTCAGTGGAGCCTGGAGGAGCCTGAGGTCAGAGCTCCCCGGGGCTGCAGCTCCTCCCGAGGGGCAGCGCAGGGACAGCTCCGGGCTCTGCTCCTAGCCAGGGACAGCACCCAGGGAGCGCCTGCAGCTGGGCCAGGAGGGGTTGGGGTGGGATTGGAGGGCAAGGTGCTTCCCCCAGAGGGTGCTGGCACTGCCCAGGCTCCCCAGGGAATGGGCACGGCCCCGAGGCTGCCAGAGCTCCAGGAGCCTTTGGGCAGCACTGCCAGGGATGCCCAGGGGGGATTGTTGGGGGCTCTGGGCAGGGACAGGAGCTGGATCAATGATCCTGTGGGTCCCTGCAGCTCAGGATATTCTGGGATTCCAAATAACGACTGGGATGCAATAAATTGACCCTGATGGGGAAGGAAGGTCAGGCAAAGCTGTGAAGCTCCTGCTGCTGGGTGGTGCAAGGGCAGCAGTGCCCACACCCCACACCCAGAACCTGCACAGACATTCCTGGGGAGCCTCCTCACAGTCGTGGTTGTTCCTCCTCAGGCTCCCCATCCACAGCACAGCTGCACCAGGGCAGAGGGCACAGCAGTACCTGTGGAGTGACCTCTGCTCTGCCAAAGCCACAGAAATGTCACTGAAAAGCTCACTTTGATTTCCGGTGTGTTCCTGGGGGCCCAGAAGGGGCCAGGTGGATCCAGGTGCTTGCCAGGGACTGGGACAGGGACAGTCTGCTCTGCAGGAGGATTTCCTTCCTAGCAGGAATTCATTTTAGGGTTTCCAGGTTGCCTGGCCACATCTGGATCAAGGGGGCGGGGTTGGGGTGCAGGAGAGGTGCACGAATTTCACGTTTTTCTTCACCCTGTTTCACAAAGTTCAAAGACACAAATTCCAGACTATAGAATCAGAGAATCCCAGACCAGTTAGGGTTGGGAGGGACCCTAAAGCTCACCCTGTTCCACCCCCTGCCATGGGCAGGGACACCTTCCACCAGAGCAGGCTGCTCCAAGGCTTTCCAGGCTGGCCTGGAACGCTTCCAGGGATGTACTTCTGAAAAGGTTTAAAAGAGTCCATGCCTTGATGTCCTCAGCAGATCTTATGTTCTGCAGTTTGAGGTAGTTTCATTCTCATAAGGCCAAGTGTGTCCATTGTCCTTTATCACTCTGTTATAATGGGATTTTTGGAAAATATTGCACCAGGCATCTCACTAACAACGCAAGGAGATGAGGGCAGAGCTGTGAGGAGAGGCACTAACAACATTATGCTGCAATTCTGCAATGATTTCTTCAAAATAAATCACTGGGATGTCATCAAACCGGTCAAAATTCAATCTGGCAAAGCATTATCAGATGATTCTGCTTCCAGAAGGGACGGGAGAAAGGTCCAGGGGAATTTATAACCAATCCCTGAGCAGCTGTGGTGCTGAGTGATCTCAGAGCCCGTGCTGCTCATGGATAGAAGGGTTTGTGTTGTTATCACACCCCAGCTGTACCTCGGGGGGACCCTGTGGCTCTGCACAGCTCCTGACAGGAGGGGACAGCCCAGGGAACAGGCACAGGAGGAGAGGGGCTCAGGCTGGGCCAGGGGAGGCTCAGCTGGGACATTGGGAAAATTCCTTCCTGGAAAGGATTGTCCAGCCCTGGAGCAGCTGCCCTGGGCAGAAGCTGAGGGTTTATTTCTGCATGGCCTAAAAAGCTGTACACACTTGCCGTGGTCCCACCCCGCAGGGGAAGCCTGAGATCAAGAGTTTGGGATCTGGGACGTGGCTCTGGGGTTAGGATTTGGTTTGAAGTTTCCTTGTTTGACCTGACAGAGCATCTCAGCTCACCTTAGAGCAGATGAGCTCCCCATCTGCAGGGACCACATCACACCTCCTGCCACAGGGCCTTGGTCTTCACAGGCAGCCCCAAATCCGGGACACTCGGTGCAGATCTGAGGGAACTCAGGAGCTGCATTTTGGGAGGTTGTTCCCATCTTTTGGAAAGCCCTGTATCCCTTTATAGTGTCCCATGCCATGTATCCAGCTCCTCCTGGCCTCAGGGCTGACCTGCTGCACTCCCAGGGCTGGGATCAATGTGTGGGATCTGTCCCTGCAGCCAGGGGCTGCCCTGCCTGCTGGTGCAGAGGGTCAGCAGAGGATTTGGTGTCCTGGGGCTGGCTCAGGACAGCAGGCCATGCCCTGGGGCTGGCTCAGGACAGCAGGCCATGCCCAAGCCCCAGGGACCATGCCCAAAGTCTCCACTGGACGTGTGACCGCCCTCGGGATCACAAAAACTTCCCTGGACTTCACAGGACAGCGAAATCCCAGGATCCAGCAGCAGAGGAGCTCAGTGGCTGATCTTAAAACCACAAACAGGACAAATATCTCAGTGGAATGCATCAGAGTGTCCCAGATCAGGCTCTGGTTCAGAGCCAGTCTCCTTGACTCCTTTAACTCTTAGCACCCATTGTTTCAGTTTGCAGGGCAGATGAAGTTTTACCAGGGAGGGAGTTGTGCTGCTGCAGGGACACTTCTCCCTTCCTGGGAAGAAAAACTCTTTGAAATCCATCAAGACAAGCCCAGCTGAATCTCTGGTGTGGCTGTGTGGGGTCAGCTGACACCAAAGGGATGTCAGACATGGGACCAGAATGTGAGATGGGTACAAAACACAAATGTTGGTCAGAATAAGAATGAAGTGAGGCAGTGTCATTTACTCATCACCATAAAAAGGTTTGGGCTGGCAAGGACCTCCCAGCCCACCCAGTGCCACCCCTGCCATGGCAGGGACACCTCCCACTGCCCCAGGCTGCTCCCAGCCCCAGTGTCCAGCCTGGCCTTGGGCACTGCCAGGGATCCAGGGGCAGCCACAGCTGCTCTGGGCACCCTGTGCCAGGGCCTGCCCACCCTGCCAGGGAACAATTCCTGATTCCCAAGCTCCCAGCCAGCCCTGCCCTCTGGCACTGGGAGCCATTCCCTGGCTCCTGTCCCTCCAGCCCTTGTCCCCAGTCCCTCTCCAGCTCTCCTGGAGCCCCTTCAGGCCCTGCCAGGGGCTCTGAGCTCTCCCTGGAGCTTCTCCTCTCCAGCTGAGCACCCCCAGCTCTCCAGGCTGGCTCAGAGCAGAAGCTTCACCTCCCTGTGAGCATCCTGGGGCTCCTGAGCCAGCCCACGTGTGCTGCTGCTGGTGTGAGGGGGATGTTGACAGCTCAGACTGTTTGCTGGCAAAATGGGA
This sequence comes from Phylloscopus whistleri, assembly GCA_017589585.1. Classification (NCBI taxonomy): domain Eukaryota; kingdom Metazoa; phylum Chordata; class Aves; order Passeriformes; family Phylloscopidae; genus Phylloscopus; species Phylloscopus whistleri. The sequence continues at coordinate 230,765 of JADMLD010001134.1, read as the reverse complement.
TTTGGGGCTGGCAAATACAGCGTGCAGGTCCAGGCTGGGGAGGTGCAGCTGGGGAAAGGCAGCGACAGCTGGGAAGCCCTTGGAGAAGAATCGTTCTGTCCATGATTGCTGTGGAAAGTCAAACAGAGCAAAGCAAACACCAGTGCTGGGAAGGCTCGAGGTGCTGTCAATGATTAAAGGGAGGAGGGGATGGCTGGGAGCTGGGAACAGCTGGGTTTGGGGGCAGTGAGGGGGAGCCCCGAGGGAGCACAGGGAGAGCACGGCCCGTGTCCTGGGACATCCCACAGGGAGGGCAGGGATGGGATTCTGCCCTTCTGCTCTGCTCTCCTGAGACCCCACCTGGAGGTGTCCAGCTCTGGGGGCCCAAAGCAGGGACCTGGAGCTGCTGAGAGAGCCCAGGGGAGCCACGGAGCTGGAGCCCCTCTGGAGCCAGGCTGGGAGAGCTGGGGGTGCTCCAGGGAGAGCTCAGAGCCCCTGGCAGGGCCTGAAGGGGCTCCAGGAGAGCTGCAGAGGGGCTGGGGACAAGGGCTGGAGGGACAGGAGCCAGGGAATGGCTCCCAGTGCCAGAGGGCAGGGCTGGCTGGGATCTTGGGAATCAGGAATTGTTCCCTGGCAGGGTGGGCAGGCCCTGGCACAGGGTGCCCAGAGCAGCTGTGGCTGCCCCTGGATCCCTGGCAGTGCCCAAGGCCAGGTTGGACACTGGGGCTGGGAGCAGCCTGGGACAGTGGGAGGTGTCCCTGCCAGGGCAGGGCTGGCACTGGGGGGGATTTAAGGTCCCTCCCAGCCCAAACTGGGACTCCATGGCTGTGATCAATGAAGGAAAAGCCGCAGTGGAGCAGCCTCAGGATCAGCACCCCAGGCTGTGCACAGCAGCAGACACCCAGGGACAGCAGTGGGACAGTTCAGTGTCCTCCCCTGTTGCACCCCCTTTGAACACCCCAATTTACAGGAGATTGGTGCTCAGCCCTTTGGGGCTGCCAAAGCTCCTCAGCAGCACAGACAACAACGGGCTGGGTGTTCCTGCCCGGGGCGGGGGGAGAGGTGGATGGAGCCCGGGGGATCAGCCCGGGGATGGGGCAGCAGAGGGAGCAGCCGCGGCCGCGCTGGCTCCGGGGGGATGAGGAACCGGGCAGGAGGGGCAGGGAGGACGGAGAGGATGAGAGATGAGGCAGGGACGAGTGCACGATTGTGCTGGTGGGACCACAAGGGAGAACACCTCCCTCGGAGAGGAGAGGCAGCCCCGTTCGGAGCGAGCCTGTGCTGATTCCTTCCCCTCTGCTTTCAGCCGGGCACAGCGGGGATGTCTCAGAGCTTGATCGGCGAGACCTGCGGGTCAGTTATCCAAAGCAGCCCAAGGGAAGGGAAATGCCGTTTGTACTTCTCAGCTCCGACGGGATTAAATGGAAAGGAGGAAATTCGGAGGCAGAAACAAGAGAAAACCTGAATCCCAGAATCCCCAAATCCCTGGGGCTGGCAAAGCCCTCCCAGCCCAGGCAGTCCCAGCTGTGCCCACCTTGTCCCCAGCCCAGAGCTCTGAGTGCCACCTCCAGGTGACACCTCCAGGGATGGGCACTGCAAAGCTCCCTGGGCAGTTCCAAGGCCTGAGCTCCCTTTCCATGGGGAAATTCCTGCTGCTGGCCCAGCTGAGCCTCCCCTGGCCCAGCCTGAGGCCGTTCCCTCTCCTCCTGTCCCTGTGCCCTGGCAGCAGAGCCCGACCCCCCCGGCTGTCCCCTCCTGGCAGGAGTTGTGCAGAGCCACAAGGGCCCCCCTGAGCCTCCTTTGCTCCAGGCTCAGCCCCTTCCCAGCTCCCTCAGCCCCTTCCCAGCTCCCTGCCCTGCCCTGGACACGCTGCAGCCCCTCCAGGGCTCCCTGAGGGGCACTGGGCAGTGAAGGTGAGATGATGTCCCCCCTTCCCCCCTGCCCTGGGGCCGCTCGAACGCTCCCGGGCACATCCCAGCCTCTCTCGGGGATGCTGTGGCAGCCCCGGCTGTCCCGGGCCCCTCCCAGCCCGAGCAGGAGCTGCGGTGCCCAGGGAGGAGCTGGGGCAGGCAGGGGGGGTTCCAGGGCCGTGTTCCGAGCGGGCTCTGCAGTGCAGGACGCTCAGTGCCTGTTGTTAGAAGCTCCAGCTGATGTGCAGCAGCTCGGCTCAGCCCCCCTGGCTGCCCAGGGAAAGCTGTGGGTCTCTGAGCAGCTGGGAGGTAACACCTCCTGCAGAGCTGAGGGGCACAGCTTGAATAAAAAGTGTCTCAGACTCCTCAGAGGATCCCCACAGACTGGTTTGGGTTGGAGGGACCCCAAATCCCACCCAGTGCCACCCCTGCCCTGGCAGGGACACCTCCCCCTGCCCTGGGCTGCCCCAGTGTCCAACCTGGCCTTGGGCACTGCCAGGGGTGGGGAGCTGTGGTGCCTTTGTGTGAAGGAATTTATTATAAAGGGCAGAAAATATCAACCAGAGCAGGCACAGCCCTGAAGGGGCTGCAGCCCTGAAGGGCCCCACCTGAGCAGGTGCACCCCAAGGGAACGAGCCCACACTGAATTTGACTGTCCAGTTCATCTCTCAGCACCCCAAAGTTCTGCCATGATCCCTCACATCCAGTACTCTGGGCACAGGGAGGTTCAGAAAAATCTCCAAAACAACCCAATTCCAGCCTTTCCTGTACGTGCAAAGCTCAGTTCCTGCACAAACTAAATTGGGAACCTCCCACAGGTGTGAAAAATGACTATTTCTGTAATTTATTTATATATTGTATATGTCTATTTAAATATGGTATTTGTATTTTTTCCCTTCTCCTTGGCCATGGGCTCTGTGCTGGAGAAAGAGCTGCTGAGGACACCTTGGGGGAAGCAAACACAGACCCTACAAAGCCCTGTCACCCTCAGGGCAGCAGGGGCCACCTGGCTGTGGGCATTTCTCACCTGCTGGGCTGGGGTGGCAGGGGCTGGATCAGGGATCCAGCAATAAAATTGGCCAGATTTGCTCTCGTGCCTCATGAGGAAGCACTTTTGTATCAGTGCAGATTTATAAATATTCCAGTTCTGCAGTTCCTTGTTCTAAGACTTGGGGGAAATAAAGGAAGTAGGTACATTAAATCAGTGGAAATATTATGGATTTCATTATCTTCAGCATGTCTCAGTGCTGCTGATTTGTATTTGATCTGTGAATCAGCTCTGCAGCAGCCCCACACATCAATAACTAATTCAGGCAACAGAAATTATGTCTAAGTCATAGAAGGACAAACACAACTGAAAAGACAGATAAAAACCATCAGTGTTCTCATCTTTGTGTTCTTTCCCATGAGCTGGGAGCTGCTCTCCCTCTGAATCCCCAAATCCCTGGGGCTGGCAAAGCCCTCCCAGCCCAGGCAGCCCCAGCTGTGCCCACCTTGTCCCCAGCCCAGAGCTCTGAGTGCCACCTCCAGGTGACACCTGCAGGGATGGGCACTGCAAAGCTCCCTGGACAGTGCCAAGGCCTGAGCTCCCTTTCCATGGGGAAATTCCTGCTGCTGGCCCAGCTGAGCCTCCCCTGGCCCAGCCTGAGGCCGTTCCCTCTCCTCCTGTCCCTGTGCCCTGGCAGCAGAGCCCGACCCCCCCGGCTGTCCCCTCCTGGCAGGAGTTGTGCAGAGCCACCAGGGCCCCCCTGAGCCTCCTTTGCTCCAGGCTCAGTCCCTTCCCAGCTCCCTCAGCCCAAACTGGGGCTCCAGCCCCTTCCCAGCTCCCTGCCCTGCCCCGGACACGCTGCAGCCCCTCCAGGGCTCTCTTGCCCAGAACTGGACACAGCCCTGGAGGTGTCACACAGTGCCCAGCACAGGGGACAATCCCTGCCCTGGGGGACAATCCCTGCCCTGGGGCTGGCACAGCCCAGGGGCCATCGGCCTCCTGCCCACCTGGGCACACCTGGGGCACACCTGGGCACACCTGGGCACACCTGGGCACACCTGGGTTTACATCCAGCCACTGTCACCATTTCCACACCATTTCCAGCTCCTCAGCCCCTCTGCCCCGGCCTGGGGAGCTCCCTGGGGCTGGGCAGACACCCCCCACGCCGTGGGAGCAGAGTGTTTGTTTATCATTTCTCCTCCTGCCTATTCCCAGGCAGCAGCTTCTCCCCCGGGATGGTTCAGTCCCTGCAGTCCCAGCAGTGATTAGGGAGAGCAGCTTCCTTAAGGCACTGAAGTGTTTCCAGGCAGGTCTTTTTGCAGGCTGGGAGAGAGGCAGCACCTGCAGGTGCTGTGGGTGCAGGCAGGACCAGGTCATGCATCACCCTGGGTATGTATGTTTTTACTCTTAGCCTGGTGTTGGGGCAGTGTTTTCGGGTGCTGTGCCATGCTCTGAGCCAAACTTCAGCCAAATCAAGGTGGAAAATGAAGGAATCCACCCAGAAAAGCTGCTGGGCAGCAGTGCCAGCATGTCTAAGTGGGCTGTGGCTCTGATGGAGTTAATGAGCTGCTTCATCACCTCCAGACACCCCAGATTCAGTGAATTGTGTGGTCATGACCTGCCAGTCACACGCCTGCAACCACCCCTGGCTGCCTCATTTAGGTTAATTACAACAGTGCTAATTACCTGGCTCTTCCCTGGGTGAACGCACCTCGGTGGAGCTGCAGGCAGGCAGGAGTGACACCTGCCAGTCCTGTCACACCTGGGCTGAGCTGCAGCTCCCTGCCCCCAGCCCTGCTCATCCCCGTGCCTGCACACACCCGGGAGTGGCAAACGTGGCTGGGAGGAGAAGGGGTGGCTGTGCAAAGTCCTGAGCTCTGCTGAGAGCCAGGCTTGGAGCGAGGGAGAAACGCTGGGGTGAGGAGTAAGAGCAGCGGGAGAGCTCCGACCCACCTGGCTGCCCCACCTGCCAGGGAGCTGTGGGGAGCCAGAGGGTCCCCCTGAGCCTGAAGGAGCAGCTGCTCCAGGTGGGATCCTTCCCACAGGGCTGGGACTGGTCCTGGACACCTCTGTGTGTGTGTGACCCCCCCTGAAGGAGAGTCAGGCTGGCTGGGATCTTGGGAATCAGGAATTGTTCCCTGGCAGGGTGGGCAGGCCCTGGCACAGGGTGCCCAGAGCAGCTGTGGCTGCCCCTGGATCCCTGGCAGTGCCCAAGGCCAGGCTGGACACTGGGGCTGGGAGCAGCCTGGGACAGTGGGAGGTGTCCCTGCCATGGCAGGGGTGGCACTGGGTGGGCTGGGAGGTCCCTCCAGCCCAAACCATCCCATCATTCTGTGATTCTGTGATAAGGAAACAAGGCTGGAGCAGCACTAGGAGGAGCCAGGAGGACCCAGTAAAGCTGAGCCTGGCTGAGCAGCATTATTTAATGAAGGGCTTTGTTACCCAGGATGAAGTGCAGGAACTGCTGCCCCGAGGATCAAGTACCTCAGAGAGGTGGGAGGAGGGAGGGAGGAGCTGTTTTTTCCCAGGCTCGGGATTACAGGATCTCAGACATGTTTGCCCTTTCCAAACAAACAATTCTGGCACGAGACGTGTTTCCTGCTGGAGTGGCTTGTGCCAGCTGCAGGGTCAAAGCTGCCAGGCTGGAAACAGAGTCCTCTGAGCAATAAACCATCATCAACACAATAAACCATCATCAACACCATCGTCTGGGCAGCGTTGTCACAATATTGGCTTTGCAGAGTTCAGCCTCGTGGCCAACAACGACTGAGCCAGGCTGGAAAAGCTCTTGGTTCCTGTCCCTGACTGAAGCCAGGCTGAAAAACCTCTTGGTTCCTGTCCCTGACTGGAGCCAGGCTGAAAAACCTCTTGGTTCCTGTCCCTGACTGGAGCCAGGCTGGAAAACCTCTTGGTTCCTGTCCCTGACTGGAGCCAGGCTGGAAAAGCTCTTGGTTCCTGTCCCTGACTGGAGCCAGGCTGGAAAAGCTCTTGGTTCCTGTCCCTGACTGGAGCCAGGCTGGAAAACCTCTTGGTTCCTGTCCCTGACTGGAGCCAGGCTGGAAAAGCTCTTGGTTCCTGTCCCTGACTGGAGCCAGGCTGGAAAAGCTCTTGGTTCCTGTCCCTGACTGGAGCCAGGCTGGAAAAGCTCTTGGTTCCTGTCCCTGACTGGAGCCAGGCTGGAAAACCTCTTGGTTCCTGTCCCTGACTGGAGCCAGGCTGGAAAACCTCTTGGTTCCTGTCCCTGACTGGAGCCAGGCTGGAAAACCTCTTGGTTCATGTCATGGGGAGGACTCAGAGCGGCTTAGGGGAGAGATTAAACTGTTTTGGGGTCAAGGAAGTCAAATGCCTGGAAAGCCGAGGGGGTGAGGTCTGGCCCTTTGTTATTTTGGCTAAAGCAGAGGGTACAAGTGCCTGAGAAAATTGCATCCCATTCCCAAAGTGCAGCAGCCTGGTTTAACCCTTCCACGGCTGCGTTCCCGTAGAGCAGCACCAGTCACAGCGCTCCCTGCTTCTGCTGGGGCTGCAGGGGACACAGCCCTGCTGTTCCTTTCCAACACAGGGCAGGGCTGTGGTGGGTGCCCATGCAGAGAGGGGCTCCAGCAAGGTGGTTTGGGTTTGGGCTCCAGCAGGAACGGCCCCACAGCTGGCAGAGCTGTTCCATTCAGGGCTCCAGGCCAGGGAAAGGCTGAGCCCGTGTGCAGGAGCATCAGCTCTCACAGCAAACATCCTCTGGGCATCCTGCTGATGGTGCAGAGGCACATCCCATGCCCCAGGGTGGGTCAGACAGGACACACCAGCCCAGAGCAGGCTGTGGTTTCCACCTGCACAGGTGTGAGGGTGAGCAGGGTCCTGCTGAGCTCATCCTCCCGGTGCTCCGCACCTCCTTCTCCCACCTCAGCTTTTTATCCTGATGGAAAATCAACGTGCCCAGCCTGGAGTTTGTAACTGCCAGGCTGTGGAGGGGAGGGATGGAGGCACGGGCCAGCCTGGGAGGGGAGGAGAGCTGAGATAACCCATGTGTTTGGGCTAAGACCCTGTGAGTTTGTGCCTTGCAAGGGCAGCTCGCTCTGCACTGGAAAGCTCCTGGTGGATGATCCTCCAGGCAGTTTCTCCAGGTGAATCTGGTGTGTCAGCACCGCCTGCTCTTTGCTGCTTTCTGGGGAGAAGCAGCAGAAGCAGCAGGAAAATTTTCAGCACAAATGAAGGTGTAGATCCTGCCCTGCACACTCAGACTCACCTTGTCCCTCCAGGACTGTTCTCTGGAGTTTTTGTGTTACCTTCAAGCTTCTCCCATCTGAATAAACCCTAAGAAATTGTTATTTTCCTCTGCTTGCCTGCCTTTGCAGGTTTCTATCATAGGCACATGACAGAAGGAAGACAGAGCAGCAAAAGGGAGTTTCATGATCACATTTAATGTCCCAGAGCACTGTTTTGCTGTACAAATTTGGAGGAATTTCCTGTGTTGGGCCCACTGAGGGAAGCCAGGGCTGGAAGCTGACCTTGCTCTCCTTGTTCTCCTCTTGCAGCTCATTTCGGGATGTCAGCTGAGCCCTGGCAAGCAACCAACAAAGGAATAAGCCCTTCACAAGCAACAGACTAAAAGGCCCTTGGTTATCCCTGGTGGCACAACAATCTTACTTCATAGGAACTTCCTAGCCACAGCAGCCCTGTTTATTCTGCATTTCTGACCCATTCCCCCTAGCTGGTGATCACAGAATCCCAGGATCCCTGAGGCTGGCAAAGCCCTCCCAGCCCAGGCAGTCCCAGCTGTGCCCACCTTGTCCCCAGCCCAGAGCTCTGAGTGCCACCTCCAGCCCTGCCTTGGGCACCTCCAGGGATGGGCACTGCAAAGCTCCCTGGACAGCCCCTGAGAAGGCCTGAGCACCCTTTCCATGGGGAAAGGATGATCTCCTGTTTCACACGCCCTAAGAATTACGTGGATTGCTGATCTGGCTCTTGCACTGATGCAGAATCCCCATCTTACGCCCCTGGTACCTTGGCACTCAAAACTGGGTGTGTATCTTTAAACACAAACGAAGATTCTCCCGAATGGCTTCTGATCCCTTCAACAGGAGCTTCTCCTCCTTCATCCTGGTGGGCGTCCCTGGCCTGGAAGCTTATTCTACCTGCCTGGGCATCCTTTTCTGCTCGGCCTATGTCCTTGCCCTGGTAGGAAACGGGGCGGTTTTGCTGGTGCTGGGGCTGGACAGGGCTCTGCGGGCCCCCAGCCACCGCCTGCTGGCCATGCTGGCCGCCATCGACGTGGCCATGGTGACGTGCGTGGTGCCCAAGATGCTGGCCGTGCTGTGGCTGGGCTCTGCCGAGATCGGCTACGCGCCCTGCTTCCTGCAGATGTTCCTGGTGCACTCCGCCACGGCCCAGGAGTCGGGCGTGCTGCTGGCCATGGCCGTCGACCGCTACGTGGCCGTGTGCCACCCTCTGCGGTACCACAGCCTCCTGAGCGGCCGCAGCACGGCGCGGCTGGGCCTGGCGGCGGCGCTGAGGGCCGTGCTGGCCATGGCGCCGCTGACGGCGCTGCTGACGTCCCTGCCCTACTGCGGCCCGCGCCGGGTGCCGCACTCCTACTGCGAGCACGTGGCCGTGGCCGGCCTGGCCTGCGCCGACCCCGGGCCCGCCCGCCTCTACAGCCTGGCCTGGTCCTCCCTGACGGTGGGGCTGGACCTGGCGCTGATCGCCGTGTCCTACGGGATGATCCTGAGGGCCGTCCCGGGGCAGGAGTCCCGCCGGAAGGCCCTGAGCACCTGCGGGTGCCACCTGTGCGTGGTGCTGCTGTTCTACGGCCCCGGCATGGCCTCCATTTACTGGCAGCTGTTCGCCGGCGCCGCGGCCGCGCGGGTGCTGCTGGCGGACCTGTACCTGACCCTGCCCGCCCTGCTCAACCCCCTGGTGTACAGCCTGAGGAACGGGCAGATCCGCCGGGCCCTGCTCAGGGTGCTGCTCCCCGGGAAGGTTTGGGCCTGAGGCGGGAGGCCCTGGTCGTGCAGCCGTGCTCGTCTCTGCAGCCCCAGCTGCCTTCCCAGCCAGCGCACAAGGTCAGCAGGAGGAGAGAGGACTAATCCTGACCAGAGGTCTTTGGGATGGGAGCAAGAGCACACACCAGGTCCTCCTTCCCTTCCTCCTCTCCAGGTGACACGGAGCAACAAGAACCCAGCTCTGAGCTTAGGGAGGTTCCCAGTGCCAGGAGCAGCCCTGTGATAATTTCAGGACTCCAGGTGCATTTGTGTCATACACAGATCCTGGTCCAAATGGAGACATTTCTTGTGTGTTGCCTTCTTTAGTCCCCCTGGACTACCCCAGAGGTTCTCCTCTCTGGGTCCCTCTTGCATAAGAGGCTGAGAGGATCAAGGATCGTGGCTGAGCCCTGCCCAGCTTTTCCAGGTTTCTGGGTGTTGATGGAAACTGAGCTCACTCAGAACTGAGCTCTTCAAAGCACTCTGTCCCTGCAGAGTCACGGAGTCACAGAGTCACCAAGAGTGGAAGACACCCCAGCTGGGTGTGAGGGTGGAAGAGGAGCAGGGGGATGAGGCTGGGGGCTGTATCCACAGAATGCTCCAGCACTGGCACAGCCTGCCCAGGGAAGTGGTGGAATTACCACTCCTGGAATTTCAAGCAGTGTGTGGATGTGGCACGTGGGGACATGTGTTAGTGGTGGGCTTGGCAGTGCTGGGGGAATGGCTGGATTTGATGGTCTGAGAGGGCTTTTCCAAACTTAATGACTCTGTGATTAATGTAAGGATTCCAAAGGAAATCATCCCACACGGGTTGTTTCCTCTGAAGCAGACCAGTGGGACAAGTCCCATCCTGCCCAGACACATCTGGGGCAGAGCTCCACAGGGTCACCCCCAGAGTCATGGCAATGAAGGAGCTGGGTGCAGCATAATTCGTTCCTCTGACCTCTTCTGGGTGTCTTGGAGCAACCTGGTGAAGTCTGAGAGCCACCACCATGCAATGACCCTGCCCCTGATCCCTGGCAGTGCCCAAGGCCAGGCTGGACACTGGGGCTGGGAGCAGCCTGGGGCAGTGGGAGGTGTCCCTGCCATGGCAGGGGTGGCACTGGGTGGGATTTGAGGTCCCTCCCAGCCCAAACTATCCCATCATTCTGTGAATTCTGCCCTAAACTCACTGTTTGTGTCCACGGCCATGAGGGCAATCTGTGGGACCGGCTCCAGCCACAGCCCAACACTGTGTCCACAACTGCCACAAATCCCACCAAAACTCCTTCTTTAAGTCTTCACTTCTACCTTTAAACTAAAGCCCAGTGGATTGTTTTCTGTTGTAAAACTGGTTTGAATCTGTCATTTTTCCCCTCACACATATTTTTTGCAGTCTTTGTGGTATTTATCTGGCTTTCTGCTGCACCTTCCCTGACATCTCAGAAACCACTTGACAGAATGTTTCTGCTGCCCTAAATGTGCACTTGTTTTCTGTGCTGAATTTGTACATTTTGGGTTTACACTGCCTGGGGCTTGGCAGAGCCTGGTGGGGGCATGAACAACCCATTCCCTGGCATGATCTTGGTACTGAAAGCCAGCAGAGGCTTCCAGCCAGCAGTGCAGCAGAACCGTGAATGAAACTGCTCTGGCATTCTCCAGTGCCTACCAGAATTATTCACTATTTCTGCTGTGAAATAGGATTAGGAGAAAAGCAAAGCAGGCTCAGAACTTAAAAGGGTATAAGGACATGTCACCTTTCTAGTGGCTACACCAGATGTCAGCATTCAAACCAAGTCACTGATGGGTTTTGCTGCAACTTTCTTGGAAAAATCAATTCCTCACAAAACCAGCACACCAGCCAAACACAAGGAGGGGCTTTCAGTTCTGCTGGAGGCAACTTGTGCAGCACATTCCTGTCTGGCTTGGCCATCAAGGCCAGGCTGGACAGGGCTTGGAGCAGCCTGGCCCAAGGAAGGAGTCCCTGCCCATGGCAGGGGTGGAATGAGCTGTCAGGGCCTTTCAAACCCAGCCCAGTCATTCCTGATTCCATCATCTCCTAGCACGTGCCACTCATTGATGAGATGAGATGAGATGAGATGAGATGAGATGAGATGAGATGAGATGATGAGATGAGATGAGATGAGAGCTGAGGTGGGATTAAGGCTGTTCCCCTCTGGCCCTGCTGAGGTTGTTACAGAGGAGCCTGGGGAGGACTCCTGCCTTTGGGAATGCCCATCCTGGATACTCCCACTGGCATTTCCCAGGGTGATTTATCACAGCCCTGCAGCACAGGAGTTGTTTCTTTCTGGTGTGGCTGTCCCCAAGGTGGAGCTGAGCCCAGAGAGAGCCAGGTGGGTGCTGGTGGCAGCTCAGGCATGGCAAGTGCCCCAGCCCAGGGGCTGGGGGGATTTCAGCATCCAGCCTGGAGCCCACACAGCGTGAGAGAGCCAGGAAAAAAGGCAGGAGCTGGAAATTTCTTCTAAAAGTCGTTTCTTGTACATTCTTATCCAACCAAACTGCCATTCTAACACTGCACAATTCTGATTCTCTGAGTATTTTTGTAGATAAAAATAGGACTAGAGTCTAAAACAGTAAACAAACATCAAACCTTTTACTAAACCCAGAAATTGCTGCAAAGGAGCTGACTTGTTTCTGATTGTATAATTAACCCATAGTTAGCTGAATACACATTTTCTGTAATACAAACTAGATTTTCAGCCATGGATAGTGTTCCTAATGCCTTGACACAAGAGCAGGTGTGGATGGAAAGGTCAGGAGCTGGGGGCTCACCAGCAGGCAGAGTTTGGTGAAATGGGCTGGGTTATGTCATGGGGGCACCAGCAGGGACTGGGGGAGAGGAGAAGGAGGGAGGCAGGGCACTGACATCCTGATTAGGTGTTGGGAAGGTCAGGGTGCCCAGAGCAGCTGTGACTGCCCCTGGATCCCTGGCAGTGCCCAAGGCCAGGCTGGACACTGGGCTGGGAGCAGCCTGGGACAGTGGGAGGTGTCCCTGCCAGGGCAGGGGTGACCCTGGGTGGGATTTCAGGTCCCTTCCAACCCAAACCAGTGTGTTCTGTGATTTTATGATGGTTCTGGCAGCTTCAGTTTGAGGTCTCTGAATCACCAGGTTCTGATATTTCCCAGGAGTGTCCCTGTGGCAGCTCCTCACTGAGAGTGGGGCAGAGGCACCTCTCTCTCAGGTTCCTCTGGCTCACACCCGACTGAGGAGACCTTTCCCTGGGCAGAAAACAGAATCAGGTTTGCTGGGCAGCAGCTGTTTCCTGCAGCCTGCGTTGATTGCTGTAATTTAATTGGATTCCAGCCCTTTCATTCTCTATTGACCAAATCACCCGTTAAGCTCCTGGGCTTTCTGCTGGGCTCTGGCTGAGGGTGACAATTGCAGCTCATCACATCAGCGTCCCTGCTCCCCAGGGAACATCCCGGGAAGTGCCCGCAGCCCCCAGCCTTCCAGGGCTCCTGGAAGTGGGGCAGGGCCCACCAAGGACCGCTGGAGATGCTTTTCCTGTCATGTAAATCATCATGTAAACGATCCAAGCCAGCTGCTGTGCTTGTTTGATATTTTAGCAGGGGGTGTTTAACATGGTTCAAACCCACCAGTCAAATAAATTCGACATGAAGAAATAAAGTTCTCTGATTGCCTTTCTCTCAGGGAGGCTGGGACCTCCCTCCTCCGTGCAGAGGACAGATGCCTTGGCCTGCTTTTATCTGACTTCTCCACTTAACAGCTTCCAACTCTAATCAGGTCACAGAGTCTGACAATGTGCAAAAAAAGCCTCAGAAAGAGAGACACTGGAACTGGGGAGTGGTGATGAGGAACTGCAGTGCTCTGGGCCTTGGGTTTGTGTTAACTTTACATCTTGTACTTTCTCAGGGGCTCTGCCACGAGGGTTCCCAGGCAGGAGAAGGATGGCACTGCTGGGAGAAGCAGACAGACAGTGTTAGAGAGGAGGACAAGCAGGGCTTATAACCCTGAGGGGGATCAGCACTGGTGTGCCCATCAACAGATGGACATTCTCCTCCACCTCTGCATGCCCACAAACCTGGAGAGGCCAATTTCTTCCAGACCCACAAACCTGGACAGGCCAATTTCTTCCAGGCAAGCATAATTTAGTAAATCCTATAAGGTCCAGAGGGGGAAAATTGGGTGTAACTGCAGGGGGTTTGACAGGACCTGCTCTGCAGGGTTTGGCCTTCAGTCCCACACCTGGGTGAGTGTGGAGCAGGGGTAGAACCACTGTAACTGGGCTCTCATGGCTGGGCCTTGCAGCCAGAGCTGTGCCCGTGTCCCTCGGGGTCAGCCCACAGCAGGGAGCCCCGTGGCAGTTCCTCTCAGCCCAGTTTCACTGCAGACACAGTGCAGCTTCTGCACAGCCCAGAGGAACAGCGGGGACCCCACGTTTTCCTCATCCTGACCTTTTCCGTGGCAGGCTCCTCTCTGTGTACCTGCAGCTGGTCACTGGCTGCCTGGCACCTTGTGTCCACGTGCTGGTGGCTCATTCCTCCCCCACGGTCCCTCCCATGCTCAACCCCCTGGTCTATGGCACAAAGCAGATCCAGGAAGGGATCTGCAAACTGCTGGGGCAGCTGGCAGGACCCAGGAGCTCACCAGCTGCTAACGGGGGCTCGGATTGAGGGAGACAGAAAAGAGATTTCTCCCATCCCAGACCAGGTGTGAAGCTGAGTGCAGTGAATTATCCCCCAGAAAGGTCCAGCTCTCTCCAGAACGGGAACCTAGGCCAGATGCCTGGTGCTGACATGGCAACAGCAGAACCACAGGGAGCCATTGGGCCAGCACAGGTGGGTTTGGGCAACTGTTCCTTTGGCCAGTGCACTCCTCCCTTCCATGGAAATCAGGGAATTCCAGCATGGTTTTGTTGGGAGGGACCTCACAGCCCACCCAGTGCCACCCCTGCCATGGCAGGGACACCTCCCACTGTCCCAGGCTGCTCCCAGCCCCAGTGTCCAGCCTGGCCTTGGGCACTGCCAGGGATCCAGGGGCAGCCACAGCTGCTCTGGGCACCCTGTGCCAGCCCTGCCCACCCTGCCAGGGAGGGATCTCTTCCCAATATCCCATCAAAATCTCTCCTCTGTTGACTTAAAGCCACTCCCCCTTGTCCTGTCCCTGTCTGCCCACGGAATGCCCACCATGCCCAAGTCTCTCTTGAACTGGAGGGCCCAGCCCTGGGCCAGCTGTGGCCTCTCCAGTGGTGAGCAGAAGGGAAGGCTCCTCTCCCTGTCCAGCTGGCAGTGCTCCTCCTGGTGCCCTGTTGGACACCTTTGCTCCTGGTGACCCTGCTGTCCCCCAGCCCCTCTGGTGTCCAGCCAGGTGGCCCCAGCCTGTGCTGTGCTCGTTCTGGCTGAACTCTGCACTTGTCCTGGCTGAACTCAGAGGTTGGCCCCTTTCTCCATCCAGTGGAGGTCCCTCTGGACACCAGCACAGCCACCAGCTGAACCTGCTGCTTCTCCAGGCGCTTGGAAAGGCAGGTCCTGGCTGAGAAATCCCAGTGCTGGTGGGCAGGGTGTGTCCCCCAGTACCTGTGGAGAGCTCCCCCTGCCCAGCCAGGGCAGGACCCAGCTGTGGGAAGTGAGCACTCTGCTCCCTGCAGATGTGACAGCAGTGACAGGGCAGCGCTGCAGCACCTGGGGAGGGCTGGCTTGGGGAACTGTGGGGAACTGTGGGGAACTGTGGGGAACTGTGGGGAACAGCATTTCCCAGCACCACGGGGAGGGGGACAGCAGCCCCACGGTGCAGGTGCTTGGGACAGCGGTGACATGAGGCAGCACTGGCACGGGGCAGTGGTGACATGAGAGAGCACTGGCACTGGGCAACGGTGACACTGGGCACTGGTGATAGAGGGCAGTAGTGACACTGGGCAGCGGTGACACTGGGCAGAGGTGACATGAGAGAGCACTGGCACTGGGCAGTGGTGACACTGGGCAGTGGTGACACGGGGCAGCGGTGACACTGGGCAGTGGTGACACGGGGCAGCAGTGACACTGGGCAGTGGTGACACTGGGCAGTGGTGACACAGGGCAGTGGTGACACGGGGCAGTGGTGACATGAGAGAGCACTGACAAGGGACAGCGGTGACACGGGGCAGTGGTGACATGGGGCAGGACTGACACAGGGCAGCTCCTGGGTCTGGGTTCATCCAGCCCCAGGCTCCTCCATGAAGGAGCCCCGAGGCCAGAGGCCCTTTCCCGTGTTTACCTGCAGAGGAGCCCGAGCCCAACAGGGACAGCAGAGTAACGAGCCTCGGGATGATTCCAGCTGAGCCTCGGGACAATTCCTGCTGAGCCTGGGGATGGTTCCAGCTGAGCCTCGGGACGGTTCCAGCCCTGAGTTTGAATCTCCTTCGGGTGAAGTGCTCCAGGCAAACAACGGCTCCCCCCGCAGGTGCTGGGGCGGGCGGGGGACACGCAGTCCCTGCCGGGGTTGGGGCAGCGGTGGCTCCGGGCAGTGACCCCGGTCCCGGCCGTGCACGGAAGGGTCTCTGCTCCCTGCCCAGCTGGGTGCAAACTCTGGGTGCGGAGCTGCAAAGCCTTTGCAATGCCAGCATCCCTGAACCACCACGGCACCTCAGATCACGGAATCACAGAGGGTTTGGGATGGGAGGGACCTTAAAGCCCATCCAGTCCCATCCCCTGCCGTGGGCAGGGACACCTTCTGCTGTCCCTTGGCTCGGGGACGCTGGTTTGGCTGCAGCTCCCTGGGCAGTGCTGGCACAAACCCCTCAAGTGCAGTGACCACACAGAGCCAGCTGTGGGATGGCACAAAGAGCTGGGTGAGCAGGGACAAACTGCAGGGATTCAGCAGGTCCAGCACTGGCTGGACCCCAGCTCCCAGCCATCCTCCTGCCTGGACCAGCCCAGAACCTGCACCATCCCTCCCCCACAGCCCATACCCCAGGCCCAGGTCACTCACAATCAATGCTTGTATAAATCCAGCTGAATTATCGCTGTCCAGCAGCATTTCCTTCATGCCTCTAGTGTACAACCTTCTTGGGACCTTGCAGGATTGATGCCTTCAGTTTTATCTTTGCTGTGTTTCAGGTTCTGTGCTGCCCAGGGTGCAGCTCTCAGCCTCACATTCAGGGTCACTCAGCTCTGCACAGAGCAGGGACACAAAACAAATCCTGCTCCTGCTGCACACCAAGCACAGCTGGGACAAGTGTTCAGCCCCAAAGCACAAACAAGGGTGGCTGCAGAGAGAAAACAAGAAGGGTGGGACTGCAGAACCTGGAGCTGGAACTGGACAATGAAACCCCAATGTGCAAATGGACCCAAACTGATCAAAGTGTGAGATCTCGTGACCAGGGGTCCATTTTGTGCCCATTTTGGGTCCATTTTGGGTCCATTTTGTGCCCATTTTGGGTCCATTTTGGGTCCATTTTGTGACCATTTAGGGTCCACCTTGGGTGCAGCCCTGGCCAGGCTCCTGTCCTGCCCAAGGTGTGCCCTAAAGGCCTTTCAATAAATCCCTACTTTATTCTCCAGCTCTGCCCAGTCTCTGTTCCAGCTCAGCCTTCCCACCAGGTCAGACGGAGCTGTTTGGTACCACCCACACTCCAGCTCTGGTGCTGGCCGCTGCAGCTGCCACTGGCACAGGTTTTCCCATTTTACCGGGGCATTTTCAGCCCCTAAACCTGCCTCAGCCCTGGGCTGGGTTTGGGGAGGGCTGCTCTGGCTTTCAGAGGAAAGCTGCTGCTTGACTCGTGCTCTGGGCAGCTGGAGCTGCCCCGCGGGGAGGGAGGGGGGGATGGATGGACAGAGGGGGATGGATGGACAGGGGGATGGAGAGGGGGATGGATGGACAGGGGGGAGGGCACAGGCAGGGAAGGGAACAGAGATGTCCCAGCGCAGAGCCGGGGCCGGGACGGAGGGAATTAGCGGCAGAGCTTTGTCTGGGGTGAGGGAGCAGGGCCCCGCGTGTGTCCCAGCGGGGACAGTCCCCCCAGCAGCCCGGAGCGAGGGCAGGTCCCCAGGGAGCATCGGCGGTGCCAGAGCCGTGAATTGGCCCCCGGGCAGCGCGGGGGCCGCAGCCAGCAGCACTCAATGCTCCTGAGGCCAGAGCTGTAATTACCAGCCCGCTCGTTAGCGCTAATTGGACTCTCCCAGGAAGGGAACCTGCTGGAAAAAACATAATAAGCAAAGTTCGATTGGTTTTAACTTTGCCTGGTTGGAAAGCCCGGGGGGGGGAGGTGAGTCAGGGGGCGGCGGTGCCGGGGAGGGGACGCTGCTGCCCCCGCCACCCTCTCACATCCCGGGGGTCCGGGAGGGGACAGGGACAGTGTCCTCCCGGGGCCCGGGAGCTCCGTCCGGCGTGCCCGGCCCGAGGCTGCAGGGAGCCCCGGCCGGGGGCAGCGCCTGAGCTCTGGGTGCATCCCCCACAAACCATCCCCGAGTTCCATGGACACCTCGGGCCCTTCCGAGCTGCCGGGGGCTCTGCAAGGGGGGTTCGGGGGTGTCACTGCTGCTGAGTGACCGCAGGACCCGGGAGGTCACCCTGCCCCGCTGCTGCTGCTGGTGATGGTGATGGTGATGATGATGATGATGATGACGCTCGCATTCCAGGCTCTCTGCAAGGAACACAATAAATAAATGGATGCCTCTCCCAGCCTGTTCCCTGTGCCGGGGGCGAGCAGCAGCCGGGCCGGGCCGCCCTGGGGACGCGGCGGTGACACCGGGCACGGCACCGAGCGCGGGCCGCAGGAGGCCCCTCCTGGCCAAAGGCAGCACTGCCACCTCTCTGCAGTGCCACCTCCCCGTGCCACCCCTGCCACCGCCCCCGCACTGCCATCCCCTGTCACCACCCTGAGGTGCCACCAGGTCCCTTCCCGGGCCACGGGCAGAGCCCAAGGGGCACCAGCACAGGGGCTCCAGGCTGGGCTTTAAAACCAGGACTTGCCCGAGGACAGCTCTGACCCTGCCCTGGGAACAGCCCTGGGCACGGGATTGACCTCTGACCCCAGTCAGCATCGTGGGATCACAGCAGGGTCTGGGTTGGAGGGACCCCAAATCCCACCCAGTGCCAGCCCTGCCATGGCAGGGACACCTCCCACTGCCCCAGGCTGCTCCCAGCCCCAGTGTCCAGCCTGGCCTTGGGCACTGCCAGGGATCCAGGGGCAGCCACAGCTGCTCTGGGCACCCTGTGCCAGGGCCTGCCCACCCTGCCAGGGAACAATTCCTGATTGCCAAGATCCCAGCCAGCCCTGCCCTCTGGCACTGGGAGCCATTCCCTGGCTCCTGTCCCTCCAGCCCTTGTCCCCAGCCCCTCTGCAGCTCTCCTGGAGCCCCTTCAGGCCCTGCCAGGGGCTCTGAGCTCTCCCTGGAGCTTCTCCTCTCCAGCTGAGCACCCCCAGCTCCCCCAGCCTCAGTGACCCCTGGGCTCCCCTGCCCTTCAGTCTGGGGGCTCTGGGCTGTGGCTCAGCTGTGCCAGGTCCCTGTGCCCTGGCTTGGGGACACTCCCTGCACGGGAACAGCCAGGACCAGTGTCCAGGAGCCTTCTGGTGCTGCTGGAGTCCCTTTGCTCCCAGCTGTTCCCAGGTCTGGCCAGGATGAGCCTGGGAGGCCCTGCCCGTGTGCCAGGGCCTTTGGAATCTGCCACCCTCGGGTGGCAATCACAGGGGGGCCCAGGACAAACCTGGGTAAATGATCTGCTTTCCCACCCTGCCCATTGCTGAGGCTCTCAGGCATCCTGTGTGCTCCACACAGAGCAGAGGGAGCTGTGGAGAGGCTGCAGGAGCAGCCTCAGCTTCCATGGAAACCCAGAGTGAGCTCCCAGGAATTCAAATTCCCGGTGTCAGGCAGGAGCGTTCCCTGGAGGCGTCACAGCGGGGGAGCCGGGGATGCAGAGGTGCCCGGGCTGCTCAGAGGTGCTGGGGGCAGCAAAGGCAGAGACGGAGGTTGTGGGGGAACCAGGAGGACTGTGGAGGAAAAGCACCATTTGGTGGAGCTGACAGGGTGTGAAACACCCAGCCTGGGAGGCGCTGTCAGACCTGGCACAGCAGAGGATGGGAGAGAGCCCTTAGGGCCAGGGAAAGCCTCCTCACTGAGCACCCCCGGGTGCTGGCAGAGCTCTCCAGGAGGAGGCAGCCAGAGGCCACAGCCCGGGTTTGTTTTCCACTCTGATGTCTCCTCCCAGGGGCTGAGGCTGCAGCACAAAGCAAAGGGACAAAGGCCCAGGTCTGGGGTTGTGACTCGGGGTCTGAGCCCTCCCCGTGCAGCCAGGGCCACATGCAGCCTGCAGGGATCAGCCCCGTGCTGCAGCCTGGCCCTGCACTGCCAGACAGGCACCTTGCCCACATTGTGGGGTCTGAGCCCTCCCCGTGCAGCCAGGGCCACATGCAGCCCACGGGGATCAGCCCCGTGCTGCAGCCTGGCCCTGCACCGCCAGACAGGCACCTTGCCCACATTCCCTGCCTGTGGGCTGGCTTGGCACCACGTCCTCGCCGTGAGGCCACACGGGCTGGCACCGCTGTCCCTCTGTCCCCCTGACCCCCTGTCCCGGTGTCCCTCTGTCCCACTGTTCCCCTGACCCCCGTCCCTCTGTCCCCCTGTCCTCTGTCCCCCTGTCCCCCTGTCCCTCTGACCCCTGTCGCCCTGTCCCTCTGTCCCGCTGACCCCCTGTCCCTGTGTCCCTCTGTCCCCTGTCCCTGTGTCCCTCTGTCCCTGTGTCCCTCTGTCCCATTGTCCCTCTGTCCCTCTGTCCCGCTGTCCCGCTGTCCCCCTGTTCCCCTGACCCCTGTCCCTCTGTCCGTGTCCCCCTGTCCCCCTGTCCCTCTGTCCCATATCCCCCTGTCCCCCTGTCCCTCTGTCCCTCTGTCCCCCTGTCCCTCTGTCCCTCTGTCCCCCTGTCCCTCTGTCCCACATCCCCCTGTCCCCCTGTCCCTCTGTCCCTCTGTCCCTCTGTCCCATATCCCTCTGTCCCCCTGTCCCTCTGTCCCACATCCCCCTGTCCCCCTGTCCCTCTGTCCCTCTGTCCCTCTGTCCCATATCCCTCTGTCCCCCTGTCCCTCTGTCCCATATCCCCCTGTCCCCCTGTCCCTCTGTCCCTGTCCCGCTGTCCCGCTGTCCCTCTCTCCCGGGCAGTGTGGCCATGGTGTCCCTCTCTTGCGGCCTGGCACAGCTCAGTTTGCAGGTTCTGTGTCAGCTGCTCCTCACCCAGCTCAGTCTGGGCAGAAATGGCCCAGCTGCTGCAGAGCCAGGCCCACAGCTGTGGTCACTCTGTCCCCAGAGGCTCCAAAGGTGCCTCTGCACGTGCTGGGAATGCCCAGCCTCCCAAGCACAAGGCTCACCCAGACCCCTGCCTCCCTCTGCAGCAGTTTCACCTCTCCCACCCCTCAGCCAGGGTATTTGCTTTGGCTGGTGTCCATTTTTAAGTATTTCATTATTTCCACGATATCTGTGGCTGGGTTATCTTACTTGAGCCCTCCCCCTGCAGTCGGGAATTTTCCCTGGGGACTTTGGCTCTTTGGTTCTAATTATATTAATGTCATAATTAGCTCTCAGCCCGGCTCACCTGGCTAATGTGTAATGTGTGCCAGGTCAGGGCTGGGTTTTTGCCAGGCCCTGCTCCTCTGTGACTCCCCCAGTAAATCAGGAGTGGCAGGAGGTTTGGGTTGGGGGATGACAGCCTGCTGGTGTCTCCAGGTCCTGTCCTGTGATCCTGGATTTACACCTGGCAGCTCCCCCAGCCCCTGAGTGCAGCACAGCTTGGGGTGAGCAGGACCCAGCGAGGGGCTCTCCTCCACCTCCTCACACCCCTGGACTCAAACTCGGGGGGTTCCTGGAGCCTGGGGGAGACCTTGGCTGTCCATTCCAGACCTTTCCTGGCTGTCACTGCTTTACACAGCAGCCAGGCTTGCAGGGGGACCCACAGAGCCCCCAGACACAACCCTGCCCCAGCTGACTCCCTCAGCCTCAGCACAGCCTCTCCAAGCCCCCCAGCAGTTCATTCCTGCCAGCCTTCCGAGCCTGGATTAAGGAGCAGCTCCACGTCTCCACACCTCCAAGGTGCTGCTGTGCCTGGGGACCAGGTTTGGAGGGAAGCAGGAGACAGCGGGAGCTGCCAGAGGAATATTAAACCCAAAGAGCTGCTCAGCAATATTTTATGCTTGCTTTTACCGAGTTTGATTTCAATGCTTGTGGGGAAAAAAATAAAAAATCAAAAATCCTGGGCAGTGCAAGGACTCCAGGGAATTAGCATCTTCCCCCGGCATAAAAGGCTCATTTTTTATGGAACACAAGTGAGTTCTGTGCAGACAGGGAGGTCTGGGAGCACCTTGCTGCCTCTGCCAGCTGATATTTCTAAGTGTCTACAGAAAGTTGGGAGGACCGTGAAGTGATGCATAAAAATTTGTAATTTTTTCAATAGCAAAATGGATGGGAAAGGGCCTGGGAGCGGGGGAGAGCTCCTTGTTTTCCTGCTGCATTGCGGCTGTGGAGTTAAGGATCTCCATTAGGCTTTGCTGCCATAAATTAAGAAGCATCAAACACAGAGAGATAAAAAGGCAAGGAAACCAGTCAGAGACTTTGCAGCTCCCAGTCAGGGCTCTGAGAGAATTCCCAGGCAGGGCCCACGGCCTCAGTGGTGAAACCTGGGGCCAGGGGCCAGCCAAGGGCTGCTCACACCCCGGAGCAGGAGGGGTTCCAGGTGACCTTGACAATGGGGCAGAGCCCAAAATCCACCGTGTGAAACCCAGCCAAAAGCAGGAGAACTTCCAAACCTGATGGGGAAAAGTGCAGATTCCAAAGGGAGAAGCCCCCCAGAGCATCCACCCCAGAGGAAATGAGAGCAGGTTCCGTGGGCAGCCCTTGGAATCTCCCCTGGATCCTGGCTGCAGGCACACGTTCCCGAGGCCACGCTGAACTGGGGCTCAGCCAGAGGCTCCTGCCCGTGCCAGGCGTCCCTGGGACTGCAGGGACAGGGCCCCATCTTCCCTGACACCCCCCAGCTTTCCCTTCCCGGGGTTCCCACCACCCCCGAGCCCCCAGCCCATCCCCTCTGCCTGCTGCCCCCAAAGAGCTGCCAGCAGAGATCCCGCAGGGCTGTGGTGTGGGGCTGAGCAGGACGGATGCTGCAGGTACATCCTGACAGCCAGAGAGGTTTGTGCACAGCATTTCCCCAGGAAATGGGGAAACTGGGCTGAAGCTGCCGGACAGGAGAGATCAGTCCTGGGAGCAGCAGAAACGCACAAAGTGCCCAGTGCCAGGGCCCTGGAGGGAAAGGCTGTGGCACAGGAGGGGTGCGGCTGCTGAGGATGGACAGCGGGACACTGGCAGGGATTAGAGGGGCTGGCAGCTCCTGGTGCTGGCACTGATCCCGATGTGAGGAAATTCCAGGCTCCCATGGACACGTCCCACACAACGGGAGGTGGAAGGACTCCCACCTTCCACAGGGTCCAGCCCAGGAGAGCCCTGGAGGGGCTGCAGCACCCAGGGCAGGGAAGGGAGCGGGAAAAGGCTGGAGAATTCCTGAGGGAGCGGGAAAGGGGCTGGAGAATTCCTGAGGGAGCTGGAGAATTCCTGAGGGAGCGGGAAAGGCTGGAGAATTCCTGAGGGAGCTGGGAAGGCTCAGCCCAGAGAAAAGGAGGCGCAGCGCCCCCCGGCGGCCCCGCGCGGATCTGCAGGACCGGGACAGCCCCGGGACCGGCACCGGGGCTCAGTGCTGGGGACAGAACCGGGACCGGCACCGGGACTCAGTGCCGGGAACAGAACCGGGACCGGGGCTCAGTGCCGGGAACAGAACCGGGACCGGCACCGGGGCTCAGTGCTGGGAACAGAACCGGCACCGGGGCTCAGTGCTGGGGACAGAACCGGGACCGGCACCGGGGCTCAGTGCTGGGAACAGAACCGGCACCGGGGCTCAGTGCCGGGAACAGAACCGGGACCGGGGCTCAGTGCTGGGGACAGAACCGGGACCGGGGCTCAGTGCTGGGAACAGAACCGGGACCGGGACTCAGTGCCGGGAACAGAACCGGCACCGGGGCTCAGTGCTGGGAACAGAACCGGGACCGGGGCTCAGTGCTGGGGACAGAACCGGGACCGGCACCGGGGCTCAGTGCTGGGAACAGAACCGGCACCGGGGCTCAGTGCCGGGAACAGAACCGGCACCGGGGCTCAGTGCTGGGAACAGAACCGGGACCGGGGCTCAGTGCTGGGAACAGAACCGGCACCGGGGTTCCTGTGCTCCCCCCGGGCAGGTGGCTTCGGGGCCGGGCACGTTCGGATGTTGTCCCCCAGTAACGGGAGGGAGGTTTTGGCAAAGCACAGCTTGCCAGGGCTCCCCCGCCCCCAGCTCAGCTCTGGCATCTGTTTCGTTTAGATAGAAAAGATAAATCCCTCCCACAGCACCGGGAACCCTCTGCTGGTGCCAATTCCTTGCTGCTCTCACAGGTTCCTCGCCGCGGCCGCAGCGTTTTCCCTTTCTCGGCTTTTCAAAGCCCGGGGTGCCCACCTGGGCAGGTCCGAGCTCCCCGTGCCCTCGCCCTGGGGCACCCACACAAAACCCAGCTGTGGCTGGACATCTGGCAGCTCCCTGTCCTCTGTCCTTCCCCTGCCACCTCCTGCACAGCCCGGCAGTGACACTGGGCCAGCTCTCCTGCCTGAGGGGACACAGAGGTGCAACACCTGAGCTGCTCCTGCCCTTCCAGGGCTTTTGGATTGGCAAGATAAGCTGGCAGTCGGCTTCCCCAGAAGTCAGGCAGGTTGTTGGTTAGAGGATGTGGCTGGTTGTCAGCTGCATTTATTGTTGTGGGCTTGCCTCAGAGGCTGCCTGAGGGAAAGGTCGGTGTGTGGGGAAAGGAATAAAGAGGAAAGGTTGATGGGATGGGAAATTCAGCCTCTGCCTCAGCTGTGCACTGGCTCAGCTTCATGGACCTGTTACAGGTGGCATTGAAGGGGCCTGCAGGAGAGGTGGGGACTTGGGATAAGGGATGGAGAGATGGGACAAGGGGGAATGGCCCCACTGCCAGAGGGCAGGGCTGGCTGGGATCTTGGGAATCAGGAATTGATCCCTGGCAGGGTGGGCAGGCCCTGGCACAGGGTGCCCAGAGCAGCTGTGGCTGCCCCTGGATCCCTGGCAGTGCCCAAGGCCAGGCTGGACACTGGGGCTGGGAGCAGCCTGGGACAGTTGGAGGTGTCCCTGCCAGGGCAGGGCTGGCACTGGGTGGGATTTGAAAGGTCCTTTCCAAGTCCAAGGGTTCTGTGATTCTGTACCAGTCTGGGCCCCAGTCCCTCTCCTGTGTGGGAGATCAGCACCTCCAGCTGGCAGGGGGGAGTTTCTTGCTGTCAAAGAACACAGAAACTGCCCTGGCATGCACTGAACCCCGGGTTCTCCTGCTGGCACAGCCCAGAACATCATCAGTCTGCTTCTCTTCATTGCCTTTGAGCTCTTGCATTCAGTGGGAGGTGGGGAGAGCTGGGCCTTGCTGGGAATCTGTCCCTGCTCAGCTGCAGTGACACCCAGAGAGCCACGGTCAGCAGAGACACGGGGCTGGTGCCTGGCACAGCCTGAGCTGCAGGATGGGGCAGCAGGAGAGCAGCCGCAGGTTTTAGTGCAGCTCCTGGCACAGCACTCTCTCCACACCCAGAGCTGCAGCCATCAATGGTGGCACAGCTCCCCTGGGGAGTGCCAGGTGTGACCAGCTCCAGCCCAACAGGAAAGTCACGGCAGAGCTTCCAGACCAGGCAGTGTGGCATCGCTCTGTGTAATCACAGAGTGCTTTGGGTTGGGAGGGACCTTAAAGTCCCCTCATTCCAGTCCCCCTGCCGTGGGTAGGGACACCTTCCCACATCCCTGTAGAGATGGGGGGCAGGAGAATTGTAGCCCTGGTTGGTGCTGAGATGTTTTGGTTTCTCTGAAACTCTTTGCCCAGAGAGTTTTCTGCCAACCACAGACACGTTTTCCTGACTGTAACCTTTGTTTGCATTCCTTTCCCCAGGAGGGACTTCTTGATGTCGCTCTAGTTTGACCAATGTGATTGAAGAAGTTTGTCTTTGTTTCACCCATTGAGTTGTTCTCTGTAGAACAGTATAAAAATGAAGAAATAACTGGAAATAAACGGAGTCATTTGCCAGCCTGCTGAGTTGGAGTCTGTGTCATTGTGGTGTTCCACAGCGTCAGAGAACTGAAAGGGTAAAAGTAAGAAGCTCGTGGGTTTTGATAATTTATTAATGAGAACTGAGTCCCAGGGCTGTTGGAGGGGGCTGTCCGGGACCCCCCTAGTCGATGTACCTCACTGACACCAGGGGGCTGGCGAAGCGCACGTGGTGCCGGCGCCGGCGCCGCCTGTGCCGCGTCCACCAGCCCAGCACCGAGCGGCCCAGCGAGGAGCAGAGCTCCAGCAGGCCGCAGCCTGCCGCCCTGCCCTGCTCCCTGCCCGCGGGCACCGGCTGCCGGGGCCGGGCCAGCGCCGGGGGTGCCCTGCCCCGAGCGCCGGGGACGGGCCTGCCCAGCCCCAGCGAGCCCCTCGCTGCCGTGGGGCCGAAGGTCGGCGCTTCTCCGGGGGGCAGCAGCCGGGCCATGGCTGCCGAGCTGCTCTCTTGCTGCAGCTCCAGGAAGCTCCTGCTGCCTCGTTTCCTGGCCTTGGCTCTGTCGTTTCTGGCTGCGCCCGCCGGCGGCCGCTCCTCCCCGGAGCCCTGCGGGGACTCTTTGCCCCCCAGCAGCCCCGGCTCCCTGGGGCCCTCAGTCTGGGCTGCCCTGCAGCCCCGGGGCCCCCGCGGCCACGGCGCCTCCAGCTCCACGCGCTGCTCCTCGGGGAGCGCCGGGGAGGCCTGCAGGAACCTCGGGTGAAGCTCTTGGGACACGCCATGGTACCATCCCTGGAGCTCCAGGTCACCAGCACGGGCCGGTGAAGAGATTCCCCAGTGAATTTGGAGTCCCAGTGAGAGGAATCCAACCCTGGTGGGGTGGCAGAGGCTGAGGCTGTTGTCTGCCAAGACAAATTGTTGTGCCCAGCACTGTCTGCTCCTGTGGGGCCCCTTTTGTAGCCTGGCAGTGACATCATGGGGAAGCCAGAACCCTCTTTGTGACAGCGTGGGGCAGGCAGAAATCCCTTTGTGACAGTGTGGGGCAGGCAGAGCCCCCTGTGTGCCATCCTGGGGCAGTCAGTACCCCCTTTGGGAGACTCTCTTTGGAGCCCACAGGAGCCCAAGGGAGAGCCCTCGCTGCCATGGGCACAGCACCGTGAGAAAGAAACTCGTGAGATGAGAGAAACAAATTACAAAGAATTGGAAAGCAAAATATAAACAAGAGAAAAGAAGAAGTGAAGTGATGGGGAGGGGCTGTCCTGGGTGCAGCAACCACCACAGGAGGAGTTTTGGATTCCCAGGGAAGCAGGGAGGGAACGGAGAGGGACGGCCTTGGGAAGGAGGGGCAGCACAGCAGGAGGTGATAAGGCTGTCCCCAAGCCCTGCGGGTCCTGCTGTGCCTCCAGCTCCTTGCGGTGCTCCTCAAAGAGCGCCTGGGAGTCCTGGCAGCTCCGGATGAACCTCGGGAAACGCCTCCTGGAGCTCATGGAACTGCATGGGGACCTGCCACCGGGCTGCAGCTCCCAGCACCCGGCCCTGTGCCCCTGGGGCCCCGAGGGCCTGGCACACGGGCACGGCCCCTCTGGCTGGTGGCACTCAGGTGTCACACAGGGCTCCCTGCCTGGCCTGTGATGTCACACGGGGCTCTCACTGCTGTCACAAAGGGGCCTCTGCCCACCTGCTGGGGTACAAAAGGGACCGTGGGACAGAGTGGCACCACCAGAGCCTCTGCCACCCCAGCAGGCTTGGGGCCCCTTCCCTGGGGCCCCACAGGGCACTGGGGAACCTCCTCACCGGCCTGTGCCGGGGACAGGGACAGTGCCATGGGGTTCCTCAACATCTTCACCACGGGTGAGCTGGTGGCACTCACAATGGTGGCACTGCAGCTCATCCTGGTCACTGTCATGCTACGGGACAAGTGTCTATGGGTAGGTGGCCTCTGATCTGCTGTGTGGGCTGGGCTGGGCCCTGTGGGTTTGGGGTGTGTTGGTGTGGCACACATGGCAGGACAGTGTGGAGTGTTCCGGGGAGCTGCTCTTGTCTCACCCATCTGCGGTTCTTGCAGAGGATCCGTCAGAACTCAAAGCATCCAAGCGCAGCGAGAGGCCGGCTGCAGGGGCAGAGCAACATGGACAGGACACCGAGATCAACAGGCATGGAACTGCCCCGTGGCAGGTCCCCATGCAGTTCCATGAGCTCCAGGAGGCGTTTCCCGAGGTTCATCCGGAGCTGCCAGGACTCCCAGGCGCTATTTGAGGAGCACCGCAAGGAGCTGGAGGCACAGCTAGCCCAGTGGCCGAGGGGGCCGAGGGGCTGCAGGGCGGCCCGGACGGAGGTGCCGGCGGATCCGGGGCTGCTGGGGGGCCAAGAGCCCCCGCAGGGCGCCGGGGAGCAGCGGCCGCGGGCGGGCACGGAGGGAGCGGCCGCGGGCCGGGGCAGCAGCAGCGGCGGCTCCCCGGAGCCGGAGCGCGGCAGCGGCCGCACGGCCGTGGCCTGGTTCATCCCCGCGGACGTGCTGATCGCCGAGGCCGCGGGCTCGGAGGGCAGCGGCAGCAGCAGCAGCAGCTCGCTGGGGCCGGCGTTCGGCATCCCGAGCTCTGACCCGTGGTGGGGCCCGGTGCTGCCGCCGGCCCCGCTGCCGCCGGCGGTGCCCGCGGGCCCGGAGCCGTGCCGGGAGCCGTGCCGGGAGCCGTGCCGGGCCCTGCTCAGGTTCCGTGCCCGCCTCGGGGGCTGCCTGGCAGCCTGGTGCAGCCGCCGCTTCCCTCCCCGCTGCTGCTGCCGCCGCCGCTGAGCTGCGGGAGCCGCCGGAGCGAAACCTTCCCGTGCTGGGCAGCCGGGGCCGCGCCGGCCACAGCCGCGCCCGCAGCCCTGGGCACCCAGCGGGCTCCTGCCCCGCAACGGGAGCGGCTCGGGCAGGCAGCACCTGACTCTCCCAGAGCTGATCCCTCGGTACCTCCGACTTCTCCTCCTTCTTTGTCTCAACGTTTCCTCTCAGCAATGAAAAAAAATCCAAACAAAAAAAGCACCCGAACCCAAGCAACCCCTAGGGTATTGTTTGTAAAAGTGTCACTGTCTTTCACAGCAGTAGCCACTCTAAGTTCCAGTGCAGCTTTGGCCCTTCTCGTTTCCCCTGCAGGACTTGGGGACAGCCTTGTCACCTCCTGCTGTGCTGCCCCTCCTTCCCAAGGCCGTCCCTCTCCATTCCCTCCTCGCTTCCCTGGGAATCCAAAACTCCTCCTGTGGTGGTCGCTGCACCCAGGACAGCCCCTCCCCATCACAACACCACCAGCCCTGGAGAGTTTATCCCCTCCCTTCCCTTCTCGGGGCTGGGCAGGGCTCCCCAAGGGGCCAGGCTGCCGTGGGGCAGTGACCGCCACAGGCTGGGCTGGGTGGGCACGGATGGACCACGGGACCAACCTGGCGAGGGTGGGCAGCAGCTCCAGAGCTCCTGCTGGGCCCTGCAGGAGCCCCACACCCCTCCCCATGGGACCCCCCCCAGGGGCCTGATCCCTCCATCCCTCCCAGGGCCCCCCTCCCCCTGGCCAGCCCCCCGGCAGCAGGGGCAGGACACAGGTTGCACGGTTTATTTCCACTTGGGTGGGTTGCTCAGCTGCCACAGGGGTGTGGGTGCCCACGCTGGTACAGTCGGGCAGGGGCTGGGCCCCTTTGGCCCTGCAGCCAGGGGGTCTCACCGTGGGCACCTCCTCCCCAGAGATGGTGCAGCTCCCGCCCTGCAGCTGCACCAGGGGGGGGCCAGGGGCGTTTGTGCCCCCCCTGTCAGGCACTCACAGCCAGTGCCGTCCCCGGGGGGTGGCAGTGCTGGGCCCCCAGAGCCCTCAGGCAGCGTTGCCCAGCACCAGCACGCTCATGAGGAAGACCATGAGGAAGAAGACCCACATGAAGAAGCGATCCATCACCTTGGCCACCTTCTTCCACTCGCCGGTGCGGCGCTGGTTGGCGCGGTGGCGCCGGAAGCAGCCGGCGATGTAGCCCACGTTGCTCAGCAGGGCCTCGTGGTGGCACAGGCAGTGCCCCCAGGGGCAGCCCCGCACCTCCGCGCCCGCCCGCCCTTCCCCGGGCCTTTCCCCCGCTGCCCCGGCACCCTCCAGCCCCGCCCTCGGGGGGCTCTTGCAGCTCTCGCCCACCTCGTAGACGCAGCAGAGCCGGGCCAGGTGGTGCAGGATGAGGCGGCGCGCCCAGGGCGGCACGGGCCGCGCCCCGGGCCCGCAGTGGTGCACGTTCATGATGAAGATGGTGAGCGCGGTGGAGGCCGTGATCATGGTCATGGTGGCGATGTAATATTTCCCTGCGGGGGCAGCGGGCGCTGGCGGGGGGCTCGGGGGGTCCCGCTCCCCGCCCCGAGCCCCGCAGCGGCACCGCCCGGGCCCGGCCCAGCGCCCCGGGCGCGGCTCACCGATCAGCGGCATGCTCTCCGAGGGGGGCATGCTCTCGGCCACCAGCAGCTGGAACACGGTGAGGGCCAGCAGCACCGTCACCCCCAGCGACACCTTCTCCCCCGAGTCGGCCGGCAGGTAGAAGCCCAGGGGCGCCAGGAAGGAGACCATGATGCAGGGCAGCAGCAGGTTGAAGATGTAGAAGGAGGCGCGGCGGCGCAGGAGCAGCGTGTAGGTGACGTCGGGGTAGGGCTCGGAGCAGCAGCCGTAGGTGATGACGTTCCTCGTGGCCGGCATGCCCAGCATCTCCCACTCCACGTTCTCCACGAAGTCCGTCAGGTCCCCGCTGTCCAGCTGGTTGTGGAGGTCGATCTGGTTCCCGTTGTAGGTCCAGGAGCCGAAGGTGAGGGGGCAGCGCTGCCCGTCGAAGGGGAAGTAGGACACGTCCACCTTGCAGGAGCTCTTGGTGATGGCGGGCGAGTCCCACATGATGCGCCCGTCGGAGCGCAGCACCACGTTGGTCTCCATGGAGCCGCCGAAGTGCTCGTCGGCGCTGGGCAGGGAGCGGCGGCCGTGGGGCCGCGTCCCCCCCTCCCCGCGGCACCCGCAGCCCCTGGCTGTCCCCTCGGTGCTGGGGGGTCAGTCCCAGGCGCGCCCGGCACCCCCCGCCCCATCTCCCTGCGCCCCCCGCCCCAGGACCCTCCCGCTCCCGCCCCGAGGGTGGCAGCGGCCCCTGCAGCCCCCCAGCCCCGGGCGGGGCCCCCCGGCTCCGGGAGCGGCTGGGGGGCCCGGGCACGACCCACTTGTTGTAGAGGATGATGTCAGGCCGCCAGACGTAGCTGCTGGGGATGCGGATGCTGTCGATGCCGCCGTACTCGTCCTTGTCCCAGGTGAGGTGGGCGTCCTGCCAGGTCTGGCGGACCCACAGGTAGGAGGTGAGGACCTGGTTCCTCTCGTCCTGCCGAGGGGACAGGGTGGGCGTGGGGGATGGACCCCGGTGCCTCCCCCACTCCCCTCGGGCCCCAGCCCAGCGGCTCCTCGGAGTGCCCCGCGGGGCTGAGCTGGGTTCGAGGGGGTCGTGCTGCTTTTGGGGGGGGAGCCGGGCTGCCTGCAAAGTGGTCTGGGCTGACTCGAGGGCAGCTGGGCTGGTTCGGGGGGATCCGGGCTGGTTCGGGGGGATCCGGGCTGGCTGCCAGGGCTGAGCGGCAGCGCGGGGAGCAGAGCGCGGTGCCCGGGCTCACCATGTCGATGATCTGGGCCAAGGTGACCTGGAGGGTGACGTTGAGCGCCCGGTCCGTGTCCTCCACGGGGCGCAGGGCGCTGGAGTAGTTGGCGAAGAGGTCGTGGAGCAGTTTGTAGGCTAACCTGCCCTGCGCCCCCCGGCAGCCTGGGGAGACCCGGAGCGGGGGCTTGGAGGGGCCGGGGCGCAGCCGGACCCCTCCCCAGGGATCCCCAGGACCCGGCCGCGGGACCCTCCGGCAGCTGGGAGGGTCAGGGGAGCACGGCGGGACCCCCGTCCCTCCTCCCCGCCAGCCCGAGCCCCCATCCCCGGCATTCCCTGTGTGCGGGGGGATGCTGCTCCGGGCACCGGGGCCGCCCCCCGCACCCGGAGCGGGGTCCGCGCCCCTCGAGCCCCGCTGCTCACCCGGGGCCGGGAGGACGCCGGCGAGGCAGAGGGCGAGGCAGAGGCGAGCTCCGGGCTCCATCCCGCCGCAGGTCCGGGGACACGGGGGGGCCGGGTGACGTCAGGGCGGGGACAGGGCGGGGGGGCACGGCCCCAGGCACCCACGGCGGGGGGTTACGGTGGGTGACCCCCGCGGGTCCCGGCTGGGAGGTGGCAGGGGCCGGGATGGGCTCCGGGGGCAGCCGAGCCCCTTCGGGGATGGGTTTGGGAGGCACCGGTGGCGGCTGCCCAGCCCCAGCCCTGGGGACACCGCACCCCCCGCACCGGGACACGGCACCCACGGCACCGGGACACCGCATCCCCCGCACCGGGACACCGCACCCCCCGCACCGGGACACCGCACCCGCGGCACCGGGACACCGCACCCGCCGCACCGGGACACCGCATCCCCCGCACCGGCACACCGCAGCCGCCGCACCGGGACACCGCACCCACGGCACCGGGACACCGCACCCCCCGCACCGGGACACCGCAGCCGCCGCACCGGGACACCGCATCCCCCGCACCGGGACACGGCACCCACGGCACCGGGACACCGCGGCGGGGCAGGAGCCGAGGGCGGCCGGTGCAGCCCTGGACGGGGGTGACCCCCGTGCACAGCAAGGGACACCCCGCTCTCCGGGCTTAGGAGAGAGCAGAGGAAGGGAAGAGACAGATCGTTCCCGTTCGCTGAGAAGAAAATCCCGGGAGGTTGAGGGGCACGAGGCGGGAGGCAAAGCAGCGAGGGGCGGATGTGGGAGCATCCCCAGCTCCAGCCCCGGGAATCCGCCGGCTCCTCTCCCCCCGGCGCCTCCTGGCACCCTTCCCACGCCGAGCCCCGGCGGCAGATGCTGAGCGGTTTTGAGGCCGGAGGTTTTGTTTCCAGGCGGTGAATTATTCATCCCAGCCCGTCCCGCCCGGGCCGGGGCCGCTCAGGCCCAATTACAGTAATGGAAGGAGGCGAAGCCGCAGTGACCCGGCCCCTGCACAGCCAGTGTCACCTGAACGTGCCACGGCCGGGGACAGGGACACCTCCCACTGCCCCAGGCTGCTCCCAGCCCCAGTGTCCAGCCTGGCCTTGGGCACTGCCAGGGATCCAGGGGCAGCCACAGCTGCTCTGGGCACCCTGTGCCAGGGCCTGCCCACCCTGCCAGGGAGCAATTCCTGATTCCCAAGATCCCAGCCAGCCCTGCCCTCTGGCACTGGGAGCCATTCCCTGGCTCCTGTCCCTGCAGCCCTTGTCCCCAGTCCCTCTGCAGCTCTCCTGGAGCCCCTTTCAGTACCAGAAGGCCACAATCTGGGTTATCTGGATTCCCCACACTCCATCCTGGAGACAAGTGACTTTTCCTCCCACAATTCTGAAGGAGCCCATCCTGCTCACCACTGAAGGCCAGGTGGGATTGTATCAGACTTTCCTGGGCTGTCCTTTCCCCCACCCAACCAGCCCAACCTCCCCGAGGTGACACAGCAAAGGACACAGCAAGGCCCACAAACCCAACCCCTGCCTTAAAAAGCCAAGGAAGCCATGGGAGTACTATAAACATTTTATTTATTGTTTTCAAAAAGACAGGAAAATAATCTAGAGCATTTATTTATATTTTCGATAAAAACCTTTCGATACCCCTCATGCATGAAGACCTTCTGTGCGCGCGGGGCGCCGCGGGGGCAGGGCCCCGCCATCCCAGCGCGATTCCCCACCGGCAGCTCTGCCTGGGCCGCCGGTGCCAGAACGAGTCCTGGGTGGGTCCTGGGTCAGTCCTGGGTCAGTCCCGGGTCAGTCCCAGGGCGGTCAGTGCGCGGCCAGGGCCAGCTCGCGCAGGTAGGCCTGGGTGAGGCCGCGCAGCTCCTCCAGCGCGTAGTCCTCGGGCATGGGCAGGCGGCCGATGTGCGGGGCCAGCAGGCGCAGGGGCACGCGCGGCTCGGCCGCCTCGGGGCCCGCCTCGGGGCCCTGCTGCAGGCTCAGCACCGCCCGCAGCACGTTGGCCACGCGCTTGGCCATGTCTGCAAGGGCGGGGACAGCGGGCTCGGCCTGTGCTCCGCTCCCCGAGAGCGGCAAACGCGCGGGGTGGGGAGCCCTTGAGGGGGGAAGGCACCGGGAGCCCGCTGTCCTCTCCCTGTTCCCTCCCTCAGCACGCAGGGGGACAGGAAACAGCCTCAGGCTGTGCCACGGGAGGTTCAGGTTGGATATTGGGGGAAATTTCTTCCCCCCAAAGGGTTGAGGAGGCTCAGTCTGGAGAAAAGGAGGCCCAGGGGGGTCGGGCTCTGCTGCCAGGGCACAGGGACAGGAGGAGAGGGAACGGCCTCAGGCTGGGTCAGGGGAGGCTCAGGGTGGAGACTGAGAAAATTCCTTCCCAGACAGAGCCGTGCAGCCCTGGCAGAGCTGCCCAGGGAGGTGGTGGAGTCCCCATCCCTGGAGGGATTTCACAGCTGTGTGGATGTGACACTTGGGGACAGGGGTCAGTGGTGGCCCTGGCAGTGCTGGGGAATGGCTGGACTCGCTCTTAAAGGATCTTTTCCAACCTCAATGATTCTGTGAGTGGGACACAGCTGCAGCCCAGGTGTCAGCCAGGTGTGGACTGGCTGTCCCCGGGAGCTGCTGGCCAGGGTGGCACGTACCTGACTGAGCCAGGCGGTCCTTGGCGCTGTGGCACTGCAGCTGCTCGATCCTGTTGCACAGGGACGTCACTTTGGTGTGTAACCGCTCCAGCTCGTAGGTGGAAACATCCAGCTGCAGGCAAACAGCAGTCAGCTCCAAGGCAGCACAGCCAGAGGCAAACCCAGCCCCCAGGAGACACTACACCCAAACCTGCCTGAACTAGCACCAGAGCAGGGAAAGGGGAAGCCTGGACAGGAATTTGGGGGAATGGACACGGGGACTGCTGGGTTTGTCCAGTCCCTTTGTCACTGTCACACACCCACAGAGCACATCTGCAGGACACAGCCTGTGCTCTGACAGCAGAGAGCAAAGCCTGGCTTAGAGATGCCCCACGTTCTGTTTGAAGTGTCTGCCAAAGAGAAGCACCAACTCCCCCTCACCAGTCAATCAGAGCTTCCACCCACTCTGTGTGAGCTCCCCAGCCTGAGGGAAGGCAGCAGCTGTACCTGCTGAATCCTGTCCAGCATCTCATTGACACGGATGTAGTCGAGGTAGACCAGCCCTGCCAGCTCCCAGTCCTGGATCAGCGCGCTGCGCTCCGGGGGCGCCAGGTCCTCCAGGAATCCTTTCAGGTACTTGTAGTTCTCGTTGATAATGGCATCTGGAGAGGGCAGGAGTTAGGAACAGAGGCCAGGGAGGACAGCAGAGACACCACAGAGCAGGAGGGGAAAGCCACTGCTGTCCTTGTCCCCAGAGGCCCCTGTGCTCCAGGAAGGTGGGGCTGTGCAGCAGGGAAAGCACTGCCCTGCCTCCCTGTTTGCCCAGGAAAAGCACCACGCCAGGTATCCAGGGAGAGCTGGTTTGGAACTGCCAGGCCCTCTGTGCCAGCTCTGCTGCTCCAAACCCAGCCTGATCCCTTTGCTGGCCACCCCATGGCTTGGAATCATGGAGTCACTGACTGCTTTGGGTTGGGAAGGACCCTCAACATCATCCAGTCCCACCCCCTTCCACTTGTCCCCAGTCCCTCTGCAGCTCTCCTGGAGCCCCTTCAGGCCCTGGCAGGGGCTCTGAGCTCTCCCTGGAGCTTCTCCTCTCCAGGTGAGCACCCCCAGCTCTCCCAGCCCGGCTCAGAGCAGAGGGGCTCCAAAGGATCCCACTCCTTTGTGTGCTGCTGAAAGGACAGGCTGCAAGAGGAGCAGCAGCACCCACCTGAGGCCAGGTGCCTGACAACCAGCTTGTGGCACTGGTTCCAGTGGCCAGCCTTGAAGAGGAACAGGGCCTCCTTGTGCTTGTCCCCCTCCATCCTGGCGCGGACGGCCTTGGCCTCGTGGATCCAGCGCGGGGGCAGGCACAGGCGCTGTGTCAGGAAGTTCTCCTTGGCCCACGACTCGGGGCTCTCGGCCAGGGCGCAGTGCCGGCTCAGCAGCTCCCGCACGGCCCTCTCCCGGAGCCTGGGACAGGGACAGCTGTCACTGCTGGCCAGCCCTGCCTGTCGCTGTCACTGTCACCTGCAGCCAGCCCTGCCCCATGCCTGTCACTGTCACCTGCAGCCAGCCCTGCCCCATGCCTGTCATTGTCACTGTCAGCCAGCCCTGCCCCATGCCTGTCACTGTCACTGTCACCTGCAGCCAGCCCTGCCCCATGCCTATCACTGTCACTGCCGGCCAGCCCTGCCCCATGCCCATCACTGTCACTGCTGGCCAGCCCTGCCCCGTGCCTGTCACTGTCACTGCCAGCCAGCCCTGCCCATCACTGTCCCCTGCCCATCACTGCCGGCCAGCCCTGCCCCATGCCCATCACTGTCACTGCTGGCCAGCCCTGCCCCGTGCCTGTCACTGTCATTGCCAGCCAGCCCTGCCCATCACTGCCTCCTGCCCGTCACTGTCCCCTGCCCATCACTGCCGGCCAGCCCTGCCCCGTGCCCGTCACTGTCACCTGCAGCCAGCCCTGCCCGTCACTGCCCCCTGCCCGTCACTGCCAGCCAGCCCTGCCCTGTGCCTGTCACTGTCACCTGCAGCCAGCCCTGCCCCGTGCCCGTCACTGTCACCTGCAGCCAGCCCTGCCCCGTGCCCGTCACTGTCACCTGCAGCCAGCCCTGCCCCGTGCCCGTCACTGTCACCTGCAGCCAGCCCTGCCCCGTGCCCGTCACTGTCACCTGCAGCCAGCCCTGCCCGTCACTGTCCCCTGCCCATCACTGCCAGCCAGCCCTGCCTCGTGCCTGTCACTGCCACCTGCAGCCAGCCCTCCCTCCTGCCCCTCACCACAGCAGCACCTCAATGCAAGGAGCCGTCTTTGGAACTGATCCCGCATTATTTCAAAGCCCACAACAGCCCCCCAGGGTCACTCAAGGTGTGCCCAGCCCCACAACAGCCCCCCAGGGTCACTCACAGGGTGTGCCCAGCCCCACAACAGCCCCCCAGGGTCACTCACAGGGTGTGCCCAGCCCCAGAACAGCCCCCCAGGGTCACTCAGGGTGTGTCCATCCCCAGAACAGCCCCCCAGGGTCACTCACAGGGTGTGCCCAGCTCCACAACAGCCCCCCAGGGTCACTCACAGGGTGTGCCCAGCCCCAGAACAGCCCCCCAGGGTCACTCACAGGGTGTGCCCAGCCCCAGAACAGCCCCCCAGGGTCACTCAAAGGGTGTGCCCAGCCCCACAACAGCCCCCCAGGGTCACTCACAGGGTGTGCCCAGCCCCACAACAGCCCCCCAGGGTCACTCACAGGGTGTGCCCAGCCCCAGAACAGCCCCCCAGGGTCACTCAGGGTGTGCCCAGCCCCAGAGCAGCCCCCCAGGGTCACTCAGGGTGTGCCCAGCCCCACAACAGCCCCCAGGGTCACTCACAGGGTGTGCCCAGCCCCAGAACAGCCCCCCAGGGTCACTCACAGGGTGTGCCCAGCCCCAGAACAGCCCCCAGGGTCACTCACAGGGTGTGCCCAGCCCCAGAACAGCCCCCAGGGTCACTCACAGGGTGTGCCCAGCCCCACAACAGCCCCCCAGGGTCACTCACAGGGTGTGCCCAGCCCCAGAACAGCCCCCCAGGGTCACTCACAGGGTGTGCCCAGCCCCACAACAGCCCCCCAGGGTCACTCACAGGGTGTGCCCAGCCCCACAACAGCCCCCCAGGGTCACTCACAGGGTGTGCCCAGCCCCAGAACAGCCCCCCAGGGTCACTCAGGGTGTGTCCATCCCCAGAACAGCCCCCCAGGGTCACTCACAGGGTGTGCCCAGCTCCACAACAGCCCCCCAGGGTCACTCACAGGGTGTGCCCAGCCCCAGAACAGCCCCCCAGGGTCACTCACAGGGTGTGCCCAGCCCCAGAACAGCCCCCCAGGGTCACTCAAAGGGTGTGCCCAGCCCCACAACAGCCCCCCAGGGTCACTCACAGGGTGTGCCCAGCCCCACAACAGCCCCCCAGGGTCACTCACAGGGTGTGCCCAGCCCCAGAACAGCCCCCCAGGGTCACTCAGGGTGTGCCCAGCCCCAGAGCAGCCCCCCAGGGTCACTCAGGGTGTGCCCAGCCCCACAACAGCCCCCAGGGTCACTCACAGGGTGTGCCCAGCCCCAGAACAGCCCCCCAGGGTCACTCACAGGGTGTGCCCAGCCCCAGAACAGCCCCCAGGGTCACTCACAGGGTGTGCCCAGCCCCAGAACAGCCCCCAGGGTCACTCACAGGGTGTGCCCAGCCCCACAACAGCCCCCCAGGGTCACTCACAGGGTGTGCCCAGCCCCAGAACAGCCCCCCAGGGTCACTCACAGGGTGTGCCCAGCCCCAGAACAGCCCCCCAGGGTCACTCAGGGTGTGCCCAGCCCCACAACAGCCCCCCAGGGTCACGCACAGGGTGTGCCCAGCCCCAGAGCAGCCCCCCAGGGTCACTCGGGGTGTGCCCAGCCCCAGAACAGCCCCCCAGGGTCACTCGGGGTGTGCCCAGCCCCAGAACAGCCCCCCAGGGTCACTCACAGGGTGTGCCCAGCCCCACAACAGCCCCCCAGGGTCACTCAGGGTGTGCCCAGCCCCAGAACAGCCCCCAGGGTCACTCACAGGGTGTGCCCAGCCCCAGAACAGCCCCCCAGGGTCACTCACAGGGTGTGCCCAGCCCCAGAGTAGCCCCCCAGGGTCACTCACAGGGTGTGCCCAGCCCCACAACAGCCCCCCAGGGTCACTCACAGGGTGTGCCCAGCCCCACAACAGCCCCCAGGGTCACTCAGGGTGTGCCCAGCCCCACAACAGCCCCCCAGGGTCACTCACAGGGTGTGCCCAGCCCCAGAACAGCCCCCCAGGGTCACTCACAGGGTGTGCCCAGCCCCACAACAGCCCCCCAGGGTCACTCAGGGTGTGCCCAGCCCCAGAACAGCCCCCCAGGGTGACTCACAGCGTGTCAGGCTGGTGCAGCATGACAAACACAGCCCATTCCCACAGCCCCTCGCTCTCCAGCTGGGCAGCATAGCTGGTGTTGAGCACCCCCCAGCTCTGCTGGGACAGGTGGGAGTAGTTCAGGGCCCGGAGCACCTCCCACAGGTGCCAGCTGAGGCGGAAATCCAGCGGGTCCGAGGTGACACTCCTGGGATCCAGCAGCTGGTCAAGCTCGTAGGACCTGCAGAGGAAAACTCTGGGAACTGGAAGAGCTGACTGTGCCCACAAAACCAAATCACATCCTCTCCCTTCACCCACTTCCACGGATTTACATTGGTGTGGGGGGTTGGTTTTGTTTTTTAAGAAGCAAAATGACAGTATTTACTGCTGAAAGTCCTGTGAGTCTGCACCCAGACTGTCACCCCTGTTCCTCTGAATGTGCTCCCCTGCAGATTTCTCACTGCCTTCAAAAGAGGCACTACAGAGAAACCTTCCTGCACTCTTCAGGCACAAAGCACCTGAACCCCCCAAATGTGCCCCAAAGTTTAAGGCTCCCCATCTCCACCCTCCCCAGGTGTGACAGCACCTTCTGTCAGGGGGTACACGTGGGGTGATTCCAGACTGCTCTGAGCAGCTCAGGCTGATTTCATCCCCCTGGCTGCTGAACTCAGGAAGTCACTGTCTGATCACCATTTTTCTAAATACTCACTGAACTCTTTGCCCACTTACCTGTCACTGTAGAGCTTCAACAAATGGAAGCAGACATCTCTCAGGGGCCTTCCTCCATTGTCATCTTCTTCAATGACACACCCAGAATCTTCCAGGTAAGGAGGCAGAGGACAGCAGGCGTATTTTTCACACTCTGAGGTGTTCTAGGGAGATAGTTTTAACAGTAAGTTTAAAGGTAATACTCTGAACAAAACCAAATTCCACAGCTCAGCAGGCTCAGGAGAATCTTTCTGCTCCAAAGAAGGTGCAACCAACTGCACCAGCAGCTGGAACCTCCCCAGAACTATGGATCAATGTGAAAAACCTGAACCCAAACTGCTTGGGCAGCTTCATGTCTCACACTGAGTTCTTAAAAACCCCTGCCTGGAGATAGAGCCAGCTCTCACACATCCCCTGTATTCCTAAAGGATTTTATAGCTGGAAAAGCTGTAGATGGAATGAAGAGGGTGCACCCCAGTGAGCCTCCTCTCTGTAGCTAAGCAGGGTCTGCCACGAGCAGCACTGAACACACTGAGCCAGCCAGAACAATTAACTGAGAACTTTCACTACAGCTGGGTATTTAAAAATGCTCAACACTGTGCACACTGAATACTGAAACAAGCATCAGTGACAAGTCTCCAGACCTGCTGCTGTGCTTAGGCTGCCTTGAGGATGCAGGGCTGAGCTGGCTTTAGTTAAATGATTAAACATGTTTTTCAGCAGAACCTTTTGTCCTGCTGCACACAGAGCTGAGAGCTCTGCAGCAACACACAGGGCTCTGCATAATGCATGGAGCCACAGGGGTGTGGGACAGTGTCTGGGGGGGCTGGGGGTGTGGGGCACCAGGGCTGCTGGACAAGGCAGCTGAGGATTAATGACCCCAGTGGGAAACAGGCTGCCTGGCAAAAGGGCTTTCCTGCTGTTGGCCACCGTCCCTCTTCATAACTTTGTCCAGCTGTTAAACAGCTAGACAAAACCTGGAAACACTCCATAAATGGGTTTTCTCCACAGAATTTATGATTCTATAGAATCACAGAATGATTTGGGTTAGAAAGGACCTTAAAGATTATCCAGTGCCAGCCCTGCCATGGCAGGGACACCTCCCACTGCCCCAGGCTGCTCCCAGCCCCAGTGTCCAGCCTGGCCTTGGGCACTGCCAGGGATCCAGGGGCAGCCACAGCTGCTCTGGGCACCCTGTGCCAGGGAACAATTCCTGCCCAAGGTCCCAGCCAGCCCTGCCCTCTGGCCCTGGGAGCCATTCCTGGGTCCTACACTCCATCCCACACTCAGCAATCCCTGGCTGCTCAGGAGGCAGTGACCCACCTGGAAGGCCGACTCGTACATGGCCAGAGCCCTGGAGATGGAGGCCGTGGGGGGCAGCAGGTACCAGAGGTGCACGGCCACGCAGCGCTTCCAGTCCAGCAGCGAGCACACGTTAACGCTGGTCCTCTCGGAGAGCTGCCACACCTGGGGACACACCTGTGCTCAGCCACGCCCTGTGCCCAGCCACACCCTGGGCCCTGCCACACCTAGAGACACACCCTGTGCTCAGCCACACCCTGTGCTCAGCCACACCCCGCGCCAGGTGTGCAGCAGCAGGAGCTGGCCCTGGGAGAGAAGCCCCCTCCCTGCACTGCGTGGGGTGGCTCTGAGGGGCTGGGCAGGTGTTGGAACCCTGGGAGCTGAGAATTTTAGGCTTTCTGTGCTAACAGGCATTGACCCTCAAGAGAACACTACATTTGACCTACTTTTCCTGAGGTGGAAAAGGCTCCCAAAATTGAGTGACAGCACTGGGATTGTGGGGGTGTAGTTTGAATAGAAGTGTGTGATAGCACAGCGTGCAAAACTTAGAATTTAAGGGTTTGGTATACAGTAATACATATGGGGCAATATGGAGGATTTAGGGTGTTGGCTAAGTTCTTCTTTTTCACCTTCTTCTCCATGCTCTGGGGGTGTTTTGTAATTGGGTGAAAAAATCCACATTGCTGGCCACGGATGGTTGGTTACTGGGTTAAAAGTAAAAATAATTTAGGTGTCATCTGAACAACTGGACAATTTATGCCCAAAAGGCCTTGTACAGAGACAGAGCCATTTCTCACTGTTAGGCAGAACTGACAGCTGGTGAGACTGTGCTACAGATCAGAATGAGTAAACTCCTGTGCCTGAACACGAAGAGCACCTCTCGAGCACTAACCCCGGCTCTGAGAGAGGAAGGCAGAGCCCGGGCAGGCTGTCCTTGATAGTATAGGGTTAAAATGAATTTTTGTAGAGCTGTAAGTGGGTAACTAAGGGGGTGGTGGTGGTTAGGAAAGGTAACAGTTGGGAAGGGAAAGGCCCGGGCTTGCTGGTCAACAGGGCCTTGAGAACAGAACGTCAGCTTTGCTGCAGTTGCTGTAGCTAAGGGCTTTGTTTAACTAAATCAAGTCTGACTTTGTTCAGGGAATCGAATATGATCACTGTTTGGCTAAATTACAAGAAATCTTGCTTAGGAACAATCCAGGGTAACCAACCAATATGCAGCTGTGTGGCAGAGGGGTATAAAACATGTGTGTTGCTAATCACTGTTGGAGTCAGATTTGGGTTTGTCTGTGTACCCCGGCTCCTGGAGCTCCTCAATAAAAGCACCTGCAGATAATCATTGTGTGACTGTGTGTTTCCAACGCTGACATCCTTACCGGCTTGCCGGCCAGCAGCGCGAAGAGGCGCAGCCGCTCCTCCTGGATGAAGCGGTCGCTGTGCAGGCGGTGCCAGTCCACCAGCTGCAGGGTCAGCAGGTCCCGCACGGGCTGGCTCCCGGCCAGCTGCGACAGCAGCAGCGCCAGCCGGTGGTCACCTGCGCAGGGAGGGAGGGACACACGGCTGGGGGATCAGCTTACGGCCCCGCAGGGATCCTAAAACTCATCCCGTTCCAGCCCCCACCACGGGCAGGGACACCTTCTGTGGGAATCCAGGGCATTCCTTCCGTTGCCCTGGACGGTCAGGGAGCTGAACAACAGAACTTGAAATCCAGCCAACCCGAGACCTTCCACCAGATCAGTTCCTCCAAGCCCCATCAACCAGGGATGGGACACTTCTGGGAATGGGGAGGCCACGACTCCCAGTATTTCTTATGAAATAAACCACTCCATAAACACTGGTATAACAGACAGGGATAAAACCTGCCATAAGGCTCTGAAAATACATGTTTTTAACCCAAATATAAAATGTCTGAACAGAAGATCAATTTAAAAGATCATTCATTAAAAATTCAAAGGAGTGACTATGAAAACTCCCAGTTAAAATGCACTCCAGCAGCACTTCCTAACTGGGGGCAGCTGACAGAGCCAGAGTGAAGGGGCCAGGGAGTCCTGCAGCAGCCCCTACCTGATCTTCAAGGCCAGGTTGGACACTGTGGCTCGGAGCAGCCAGGAATAGGAAAGGAGTCTCTGCCCATGTCATGGGCTGGAACTGGATGGGCTTTGAAGTCCCTTCCACCCCAGCCCATTCCATGATTTTGTGGTCACTGACAAGGGAACACTTCACATGCAGAGCAGCCAGTGACTATGAGCTCGCTAAGCTTAAACTCTTTGTGCATGTCCCTTCTCCTCTAAACAAATCTGTGATTTAGGAACGTGACAGAATCACAGAATACCCTGAGTGGGAAGGGACCCACAGGATCATCGATCCAGCTCCTGTCCCTGCCCAGAGCCCCCCAACAATCCCACCCTGTGCACCCCTGGCAGCGCTGCCCAAAGGCTCCTGGAGCTCTGGCAGCCTCGGGGCCGTGCCCAGCACCCTGGGGTGCTCACCTGCCTGCTGTGCCAGCCTGCAGGCCTCGCCGATCCTCCTCCCCGTGAGGCAGCTGAAGACGGCCTCGACGTGGCTGCCGTGGCGGGCCAGCGACACCTCCTGGTCGATGCGCGCGGCCGCCGTCTCCGACAGCCAGCGCGAGAAGGCCCTGCGCCGCTGCAGCGCCAGCACGTACTCGCTGGGCTCCTCCAGCCGGGCCTCCAGCTCCTTCAGCTTGCCCCAAACGGCCTCACACAACGTCCAGGCCAAGCACCAGTGCTTCACAACGGCTGTGGGGACACACACCCGGCATCAGGAGTGGAAGCACAGAACTCAGAGGGGCTCTCACAAAGGGTAACTCCAGAGGGCTCACTGTCCCCATCCTGGAGGGCTCACTGTCCCCACCCTGGAGAGCTCACTGTCCCCACCCTGGAGGGCTCGCTGTCCCCACCCTGGAGGGCTCACTGTCCCCACCCTGGAGAGCTCACTGTCCCCACCCTGGAGGGCTCGCTGTCCCCACCCTGGAGGGCTCACTGTCCCCACCCTGGAGGGCTGACTTGTCCCCACCCTGGAGGGCTGACTTGTCCCCACCCTGGAGGGCTGACTTGTCCCCACCCTGGAGGGCTGACTTGTCCCCATCCTGGAGGGCTCGCTGTCCCCACCCTGGAGGGCTCGCTGTCCCCACCCTGGAGGGCTCGCTGTCCCCACCCTGGAGGGCTCACTTGTCCCCACCCTGGAGGGCTCGCTGTCCCCACCCTGGAGGGCTCGCTGTCCCCACCCTGGAGGGCTGACTGTCCCCACCCTGGAGGGCTGACTGTCCCCACCCTGGAGGGCTCGCTGTCCCCACCCTGGAGGGCTGACTTGTCCCCACCCTGGAGGGCTGACTTGTCCCTACCCTGGAGGGCTGACTTGTCCCCACCCTGGAGGGCTCACTGTCCCCACCCTGGAGGGCTGACTTGTCCCCACCCTGGAGGGCTGACTGTCCCCACCCTGGAGGGCTGACTGTCCCCA
Organism: Phylloscopus whistleri; assembly: GCA_017589585.1. Classification (NCBI taxonomy): domain Eukaryota; kingdom Metazoa; phylum Chordata; class Aves; order Passeriformes; family Phylloscopidae; genus Phylloscopus; species Phylloscopus whistleri. The sequence goes on along the minus strand of JADMLD010001134.1, from coordinate 187,388 downwards.
CCCTGGAGGGCTGACTTGTCCCCACCCTGGAGGGCTCACTGTCCCCACCCTGGAGGGCTGACTTGTCCCCACCCTGGAGGGCTCACTGTCCCCATCCTGGAGGGCTCACTGTCCCCACCCTGGAGGGCTCACTGTCCCCACCCTGGAGGGCTCACTGTCCCCACCCTGGAGGGCTCACTTGTCCCCACCCTGGAGGGCTCACTTGTCCCCACCCTGGAGGGCTCACTGTCCCCACCCTGGAGGGCTCACTGTCCCCACCCTGGAGGCCTCACTGTCCCCACCCTGGAGGGCTCACTTGTCCCCACCCTGGAGGGCTCACTGTCCCCACCCTGGAGGGCTCACTGTCCCCACCCTGAAGGGCTGACTTGTCCCCACCCTGGAGGGCTCACTGTCCCCACCCTGGAGGCCTCACTGTCCCCACCCTGGAGGCCTCACTGTCCCCACCCTGGAGGCCTCACTGTCCCCACCCTGGAGGCCTCACTGTCCCCACCCTGGAGGCCTCACTGTCCCCACTGTGTTTGGCAGGGGCTGCCCAGGGAGCTTTGCAGTGCCCATCCCTGGAGGTGTCACCTGGAGGTGGCACTCAGTGCTCTGGGCTGGGGACAAGGTGGGCACAGCTGGGACTGCCTGGGCTGGGAGGGCTTTGCCAGCCTAAGCCATTCTGTGAAAGGGATCATTCTGTACTCACTCTCTGCCACAGTGGGATCCTCGGATGCTTTCCTGGCCCAGTCAGCATAATCATGGATAGCAGAGACTCCAGGGTTGGGGGCCAGGAGAGGACAGGCCTCATCCATATGGACAGTGCTGTGCTTCAGCTTTATCTCCAGAGGGGTGAGGTACAGCTCCTTGTCTCTGTCCATCTTCCACTGTTCCAAGCTCAACTTTTCCACATGAACTTTGAAAGGGGATTCTGTGAGTCTGGAGGAAAGAGGAGACAGACCAGGTAGCAAACGTTCTGCATGTTCTCCATGCAAGTGGAGCAGCTCATCCTGCAGCTTGTCCTAATTAACATGACAGTAAAACATGATCCAAGGCATGAAGATCCTGGGCAGAGTCTGGGATTTGGAACCAGGCTTTAGGATCCTGAACAACCTGGGGAAGTAGTGGAAAGTTCCAGCAGTGGGTTGGAACAAGATGGTCTTTAAGTTTCCAAACCCAAACCTCCTGTGATTTGGCAAATGAATGTGACTCACTGAGCTCTCCAGAGGCAGCAAGCTCACCTTCACCCCAGCTCATTCCTCAGCACTTCACAAATGCTGGAGAACATTCAGACAAGCTTTCTGGAGCACTCAGAGGGTGGGACTGGGCTACACTCCAGTCCAGTTCAGGTATGGAGACCCTAAAGGCCCATGTGCTGCTGGATGCACAGGCACTATGAATGTGTCTGGGAACTGAGAAGCTGAACAAGAACTTCCTCAGGCAGGGCAGCTGCCCTCAGGGAGAACCAAGAGTTTGGAAAGAAGCTTTCTGGACAACAACTCTGAACTTTCTCTCTAACCTTGTGCTGGGTGACAGTGCTATTTGTTTGGTAAAAAAAAACCACCCCCAAATCCTCCTCCTACGCTATTCCAGGATTTGACAGAGATATTTCTGTGGAGAAGGGCCACAAAGGAGATCCCCAAGGCTAACACCATCTTGCACCACTCCTGCATGCCAGAAGGCACAGCGACCTGCCACCAGGACCCTGTCAGCCATGGAGAGTGAGCACATCCCACCCATCCTGGAGGAAAGCACTACTCACGATTTGGGAGCCACGGGAGTGGGCAGGAACCCGTATTCCACGGGCTCACACTGAGCATCTTCCACGGCGCTCGAGCCGCTCAGCTGATCTCCACTATTGACCAGCGTCCAGTCGGGCCCCCAGCCGACGCGGAAGGAGCGGCCCATGAAGAGCCCCATGTCCATCAGCAGCTTGCCCTTGCCGTAGGTGATGGACCTCTCCAGAGGGACCAGCCCGCGCTGCCTGCGGGCCCCCACGGTCCGGACCTGCGCCTCGGGCAGCGCCGCGGGCACGGCGAAGGCCGGGGCCAGCGGGGACGGCGCCGGCCACAGGGCGCCCGAGGGGGGGCTGCCCGCCGCCCTGGGGCCCTTGGCATCTGCTGCGGCAGCACTCGGGCCTTGCAGGAGCACGCTGGCAAACCTGGACTGCAGCAGCCCGGCAGCTGGCAGGGAGAAGCAGGGAGAAGGTTTCAGTGGGAGGGCACCTGTGTTTCAGGGGGCGTCGCTGGCCTTGGGAAGGGATTTCGGGAATTCCCAGAACGGCCAGTGGCAAAGGTTGGGATGGTGTGATGGGAACACGGAGCTAAGTGTGACTGTGTGCAGTGCTGAGTCCCACTGACCCCCCAGCTCTGCCCAAAGGAACAGAGGGGCTGCTCCCAGGAAGGGGAAAGGCACAGCCCCACCCAAACTGGGCCATTCCCAAAGGAATCCCTGATTTAGTGTGGGAATCAGGACATCACAGCAGCAGTGGGGTGTGACAGGGATCAGCAGGGCTCACACTGGCCCCACACACACCTCAGGGCTGTCCCTGGCAGTCACAGGGGCTTTGAATTGATGAACAGATCTGAGTTAATGGGTTTGCTCGATCAGGGAGCACCTTCCAGGCCCTTCCCAGAGGTATTCCTCAATATCCCCATGGAAAGCACCACTTAGTGGCTGCACTGGGTGTAAGGGGCAAGGTTTGGGCAGTGGGGGGATCTGGTAGGGGCTGCCCTGTGCAGGGCACAGCTGGTGCCCACAGCAGAGCCACCACAGGCCACCTCCAGACCAAGCTGCAGAGTTGGTGCCTCTGGGAGATCTTACAAGATGGAAAAAAACCCCACACAAGCAGGAAAAAAAACAAAGACAAAAAGAAGAAAGCGAAAAGAGCAGTGCAAGCATCAGAGGAGGAGGTGAGGAGGAGCTCCAGGCACTGGAGCACTCACAGCCCCCAGGGCAGGGCTCCTGCTGGAGCAAGGAATGAACAGAGGAGGAAGGAGTGGCAGGAATGAGCTGGTGCAGACCCCAGGATTTTGCCTGTTATTGTTAAAATCCACCTTTCTTCACAGACTCTGAGGTTTCTCACCATACCTGAGTGTCTTTTCTGTCCTTGTGATTTTGAAATGGGGAGCCTTGGGGAGCAGATCTCTTGGGAAGTTTCCATCTTGACAAGTGGCTTCCCAGGATAATCCAGGATCAAATCCAGGTCGTCGTCATCAGCAAGCAAGGAAGCTTTCATGATCTGAGGATGTGGGAAGCCAAGCCAGAACATCAGCAATCCCTCCCACAGCAGCAGCTCACTAAGCTCATCAAAACAGCTCTTCCCACCCAGGAGAACTCCTACGTGCAGCACATGACCAAACAGCAGCCATGCTGCAAACATTCCAGGGAACAGCACAGGCACAGCTCAGCCTTGTCACCTGATGGAGGAGCTTTTACAACTGCTTGTTCCATCAGTGCACAGGACTTGTTGGGGTGACATCCCACAATAATTCTGATTTCTTAGATCTTAACTCTCTCTGCTGTTTGCCAGCTTAAGGAATAACTTCTGGTCTATTGGGTATTACAGGTAGAAGCCCTAAGTGTTCAAGGCTCTGTCCTTCCACAAAAATTACAAAGGGCTGGAAGACAGGAGCCAGGGAATGGCTCCCAGTGCCAGAGGGCAGGGCTGGCTGGGATCTTGGGAATCAGGAATTGTTCCCTGGCAGGGTGGGCAGGCCCTGGCACAGGGTGCCCAGAGCAGCTGTGGCTGCCCCTGGATCCCTGGCAGTGCCCAAGGCCAGGCTGGACACTGGGGCTGGGAGCAGCCTGGGACAGTGGGAGAGGTCCCTGCCCACAGCAGAGGGTGGGACTGGGTGGGATTTATAGGTTTTCCCAACCCGAATCTTCTGTGTACTGTGAAATAAAAGCATCAACACCAAGCCCCAAATCAAGACCAGTTACCCCATAACATTTTTCTCTACCAAGGCAGAAGGGGCACAAGGCAGCTGCTCTGGTATCAGTTCAGCTCATCCCAGTGCCCACACGCCAGAGTTCTGAAAACTGAGCTCTGGCTTTCAGCTGTTTCATGTCAGCACTGAGCTTTCCACGTGTCAGGCTTTCCCCAGAACAGAGATGTGGTGCGTGAGCTCAGTGCCACTCCATGGGATGCACTGGTCGCTACAAGCTGGGGTGTAAACACCCCTGGGAAGGCAAATGCACCCTTGAGAAGTGCTCCACTCATTTCCCAAGGCCCTCCTGGAGAGCAGGGGGGCAGGGCACTGACCTGCAGCACGTAGGGGTTGATGCCCTGGGTGGAGGCGATGTGCGTGGACGCTGGCACTGCCTCCTGCTCCTCGGGCAGCTCCTCTGCCAGGGGCTCCTGGGCTGGCTCCTGGGTGATGTCTGCCATGTCACTGTCCAGCTCCACCACCCTGCCCAGCTGCTCCAGCTCCGGGGGCTGCGGATACAGAGGCCAGGTCACACCCAGAGAGCACAGCTCAGCCAGGACAGCCACAGCTCCCACCAGCGCTGCCCAGCACTCCTGGCTCTGCCGTGGCTCCACACCCAGGGCAGGGATGGACACACAGAACCTGCAGGCTGTGCCATGCCAGGGAAGGAGCAGTCCCAGAGCAGCCGTGCCCTCCTGGAGTTCTCCCACTTCTGCCATTCAGTTTAGGAAATTTCTTCAGCTTTCCAGTTCTCACGTGCCCAGCGAAGGGAGAGCTCTGTGTGTCCTGCCTGCCTCCCTGCCCTCCTCCCAAATCCATCCCACGTGGTACAAACTCCAGTCTCAGAGTCTACACTCCCCAAAGATCTGCATTTTACAGTTACTCCAGGGCAGTGAGGCCCTGGCACAGGGTGCCCAGAGCAGCTGTGGCTGCCCCTGGATCCCTGGCAGTGCCCAAGGCCAGGCTGGACACTGGGGCTGGGAGCAGCCTGGGGCAGTGGGAGGTGTCCCTGCCATGGCAGGGGTGGCACTGGGTGGGATTTAATGTCCTTTCCAACCCAAACCCTTCCATGGCTAACTGCCCACCTGGGCTGTACTTTTGCCCAGCTCGCTCTGTGGGACCTGAGCTCCCCTGCACTGGTTTGGTTCCAGTTTAACCATCCCCTGGCTCAGCTCTGTGTCCTGTCAAAGCCTCATGCTTCCAGCTTCCCAGGAAAACACAGCACAGACCACTGAAGTGATGCAAAAACAGGAGTGAGGAACCCAGGCAGGGAGGGTCCCTGGAATCCTGCTGAGGAGTTAAGGAGCACATGCACAAGGCTGTGCTTAGCTCTGTAGAACCAGCCAGGATGGGGGAGGGTTCTCAGCTGAAGTAAAATCACCTGGGGGGTCTGCAAGGACAGAACTGAGTGCCAGACATGGAATCTGAGCCTGGCTCCACATGTGGAACAGATTTACAAGTCAAAACATGGTTACAAACACACAAGTTTCACTGCTCCCTTCATTGGGATTTAATGTAGCAGGCTCCCTTGCAACATTAATAAATTAATTAAAAGTTAACTTAGGGAGGACAAAACACAAAGCAAGTTTAGATATTAAAGGCTTCTTACAGCCCAAATAATAGCATTACCAGATGTGTTCTACACCAAGGGTCTGGAAAGGTTTAAGCAGTGCTGTGATGTTTCTTAGGGTTTTGGGAAACTGATGTTTTTCCTAATTTCAGAAATTAAAACCTAAGTTAATGTTATGCAAGTCAGAGAGGTTAATGAACCTGGAGAGGGTTTTGCTAAGTACACTGGATTGTGCAAGAATGTTTGAAAATATCAGAGACATTTCCAGTATTCCTGAGTGTTTAAAACCTCAGCTCTGGTCCCCCCAGACTGAACACGAAGCAGGGATGGGAGCTGAAGTGATGCTGTTGGGCAGCCACGTGGGCAGCTCAAAATGCAAATAATTAAGGATCTACTCCAGCAGAGGCATGAATGAGTGGGTGTTAATTAGCTGGGGAGCTGGAGCTGGCCACTACTCTGGGATTGTCCATGCAGGATCCAGCAGGGCTGGCAGCCCCCAGCCTGCCCCAGCAGCAGGATGCTGTGCCCAGGGAGCAGATGGTGCTTCTGAGGGCCCCCCTCACCTGCCTGGGGAGCTCTGCTGTCCTGCCACACAAATGTCAGCAGAGACTCCCACTGGACACCAGGGACAAGCTCTGTGTTAGAAACACAGCACTACTGAGGCTGGAAAAGCCCCTGAGCCCAGCAAGTCCAACTGCTCCCCAGCACTGCCAGGGCCACCACTGACTGTCCCAAGTGCCACATCCACAGGGCTGAGGAACTCCTCCAGGGAGGTGCCTTCACCACTGCCCTGGGCAACCTGTGCCAGGGCTGGACAGCCCTTTGCAGGAAGAAATGTTCCCAATATCCAACCTCAGCCTCCCCTGGCACAACTTGAGGCCGTTTTCTGCTCCACCCTCCTGGCAGGGAGTTGTGCAGAGCCACCAGGGCCCCCTGAGCCTCCTTTTCTCCAGGCTCAGCCCCTTCCCCAGCTCCCTCAGCCCCTCCTGGTGCTCCAGCCCCTTCCCAGCTCCCTGCCCTGCCCTGGACACGCTGCAGCCCCTCCAGGGCTCTCTTGCCCAGAACTGGACACAGCCCTGGAGGTGTCACACAGTCCCTGCCCTGGGGGACAGTCCCTGCCCTGGGGCTGTGGCCACACCATGGCTGGCACAGCCCAGGGGCCATCGGCCTCTTGCCCACTGGGGCTCCTGGCACTCCCAGGGAAATTGGATCAAACACTGCCTGTGGATCAAACATTCCTGTGTAAGATGGGCCCAGCACTGAGGATGTTTTGCAAAGGTTTAAAGCAGTCACATCCAACACAAGTATGTTTCCAGAGCCAGCATATAGCCAGCCTTACAAAAAGTGTTGTTTTAATAAAAATAGAGCACATTCTTAAAATAGGAAGCAGACAGTCTTGCACACTAATGGTGGTAAAGGCAACTGAGTGCACAGCATCACTGTCCAGGCAGGCAGCACACGGCGGTGGCATTACGGGCGTGCATTTAATAGTCACAAATACAAGGGTTCTTCCAGGAGAGGTGCAAATCTGCCAAACTCAGACTGGAATTCAAACAAGAAACAAGGGTTGAAAGCCTCCCCGCCCCATCCTCAGGCTGAAACGTCAAGAGTCTCAAAGGAAAACAACACGCAGCATTCAGGCAGAGTTCAGCAGAGTTTGTGCAAGGCTTCACTCTCCAGATTGCACGTTACTCCAACCACCCCCTTCCCAGGCACCAGCTATTCTCCAAACTCCACGTCATCAACCCTCCTTAGTCACTGTTCTCCTTCTACCTGAGCCAGGGGCGCTGGTTTGCCGTTCAGGGCCATCTGCTGGGGCAGCAGGTGCCCTGGGGGTGGCACGGGGGTGGTCTTTAACTTCTTGGTGTCCACTTTGGAAGGATGATCTTCCTCCTCCTCGTCTGAATCTTGCAAGCCATACTTGGAAAAGTGTGCTACCTGTGTTAAGGAAAGGACAAACACGTCACAGCTTGGAAGAGAAATTTCTGGAAGGCCTGAACACTGGGCAGGTGTAACTGTGCTCTAGACAGGTATCCTAACACACAACTCCTGGGACACCTGACACATTCAGCCTCTCTACAGACCAAAACCCCCTGCTCTAGGCAGGGCTGGGGCCACAGGTTTCAGCACAGAACTGCAGACTGGTTTGGACTGGGAGGGACCTTAAAGCTCATTCATTCCACAGGGCAGGGGCACCTTCCATTAGTCCAGGTTGCTCCATCCAACCTGACCTTGAACACTCCCAGGAATGAGGAGCTGCTTTGCTCAGGACAGCTCTCACCAGAGCCCAGGGGCCTGAGACAGCTGTCCCAAGTTAGCAAATCCCTTGAATGACAAATTCTCAGAGCCTGCAGCCCCCAGGGCGCTGGAATTCTGGAAACTTAGATTTGGGATTTTAGTATATAGTAATATATGGAGCAAGATGGAGGCTTTGGGGCATTGTCTAAGTCCTTCTTCACCTTCTTCTTCCTTTTTCTTCATGGGTTTGGGTGGTTTTCTGCAATTAGTTAATACTTAAAGTAGTTAGCTGTTGAGCTTAAAGTAAAAATACTTTAGGTGGCATTTCACAACTGGATGGATTGTCCTTGGAAAGACCTTGCAGAGGTAGAGAAGTGCTCCATTCCACCTCTGCTCTCCACCCTGCCAGCCAGAGCTCACAGCCCGTGAGGCTGTAACACAGCCCAGAGTTAATGACCACCGTGACTCCCGTGTGTCACTCCCGGCCCTGACAGCAAGAAGAGCACAGGCACAGCCCCCAGCCCCTCACCTTGAAGACCCAGGAGCCCGTCTCGGGCCGGTACTCCTTGAAGCGCGCGCCCTGCTTGCGGGACACATCCTCCAGCCGGCCCTCGTAGTTCATCTCCGCCAGCCGCTCGGGGCTCTTGATCAGGCACCGCGACGTCTTGTCCGTGGGCCACACCCCGTCCAGAGTGACCTCGGCCCGCCTGCAGGGGACAGGGGGCTCAGAGACACGGGGCAGAGCAGGCTGGGCACGGGGGCAGAGCACAGCCCCGCCCAGGGAAGCTCCCATCAGCTTTTAAACCCAATCTGTGGGTCAGACACTTGCAGGTAACCCATTAATGCTGCAAACTGAACGCACCGTTTGGATTTGTCTCGTGGCTGCAGCCTGCAGCCTGTCAGGATTTTAAACACCATCCTTATCTAGCACTTACCTATTTAACCCTTCCCCAATGGGAGGCTTCTTTTCGTCGTCAGGGTAAACAATAACTTCTTTTCTCCGGATGTGCACGATCTCATCCAGGTTTAACTTTGTTAGATTTACTTCTCCTTCAAAGTAAATCGATCCATAACCTGGCAAAACAACCCAAAAGGTCACAACTGAACTGTCTGTGAAAAGTCACGTGCCAGAGAGCCCACGTTCCTGCTGTGCTCCTGCTGTGCTCCTCCTGTCCCCACCCAGCCCCGTCCTGTCACCTGAGCAAAATGACACCTCCTTCCCCCTGAGGAACTCTGGAGGAGCATTATCAACTCTGACACTGATATCGAAAGGCTGGCAGAGCTGGGGGTGCTCAGCTAGAGAGGAGAAGCTCCAGGGAGAGCTCAGAGCCCCTGGCAGGGCCTGAAGGGGCTCCAGGAGAGCTGCAGAGGGACTGGAGACAAGGGCTGGAGGGACAGGAGCCAGGGAATGGCTCCCAGTGCCCAGGGCAGGGTCAGAGAGGATATCAGGATGGAAACCTTCCCTGGCAGGGTGAGGAGGCCCCAGAGAAGCCGTGGCTGCCTCTGGATCCCTGGAAATGTCCAGTGCCAGGCTGGATAGGGTTTGGAGCACCCTGGGACAGTGGAAGGTGTCCCTGGCCCATGGAATGAGGTGAGCTTTAATGCCCCTCCCAAACCAAACCAGTCTGTGCTACTGGGATTTATTGTATGTGAAAATCCGACACAACTGTGATGCAAACTGCTCCCAAAGCAAGGCCAGTGGTTACAGTCAGACTGAGGGTTTGGAGCCCTGAGACCCCTGGCTGAGGGTGGGGGCTCACCCCTGCGGCCGATGGTGAAGTCTGTCACGATACACTCCTTCCTGTCGTTGGTCAGCCGCGCCAGCTCCTCCAGGGACGGGATGGTGTAGTAGCCAGCTCGAGTCAGAACAATCCCTGCAACACAACACTCCCTGAGAACAGGGCTGGCAGCAACGTACCAACATTCCCAGGCTCTCATCCCAGCTCTTTTGCCAGCCTCAACAGCTGGAAGCCTCAGAGGAACAGAATTGGGGCACCCAAAGCCAACAGACACCAGAACACTTTCATTCCACATGTGCCTCCAGAGCACATTGAAACCAACTGCTGTGGCAGACTCTGCCAGCCCAGGCACCTGCCAGAGAGCAGCAGGTGTGCAAAGAGGAAGGGAAGAAGGTGTGCAGGGAAAAGAAAAACTGTAAAGGCATCAACACTTGAAGGAGACACTCTCCCAGCTTTACTAGCCTGGGGCCTCAGGCACTGCTGACCAAGCTGCAGCTTTTTCTACATTTAACAGGCTCCAATCCCTCTTCATCTATTAATTTGGCTAATCATCTTCCTATTTCCCAAGAGCATTTTTAATTTACAAAATGTCCAGAGACATTTCTTTTGCACACGTCACCTGCCAGTTTCATTGCATGCCACGTAAATATTACCTGGAAGGATTCACAAATCTTTTCCCTTTACCTTCTCAAGTTTAAAAAACACCAACACATGTGACATAAAATTAGGGGTAAAATTTAAATGCTCATTGACTCAGCAGATAAAACTCCTGCACTAGGTCAGAAAATCAGACTTGTATCCTGGCGGAGGGAGGAGGGCAAAAAGCAGAAGCTGAGGGTGTCCAAGAGCAGAGAACTCCGCAGGAAACGCTGCCCCCGCCAGCCTCACCTGCAGGGTGCTGCTGCTGCCCGGGCTCGGCCTCCTTGTCCCACTCCTCCTGCAGGGAATCCTCCTGGAAGGAGGCGTCCTCGCTGCTGCCCTCCAGGCCGTTGCGCAGCGCCGCGCGCATGTTCAGCGCCACGATGGTGTCGTCCACGCCGCCGGGCGCCTTGTGCCCGCTGCCCTCCAGGGTCTGAGGGATGGGCTTGGCGATGGGGTTGGTGTAAAACCTGGTCACCTCGTGGGCCTCCTCCTCCTCCTCACGCTCCCCGTCCTGCCTGTGGTTCTCCTCGGGGGGCACCGACAGGAAGAACCTGGGCAGAGGAGGGATAATGGGAATTGTTTCATTCCAAGGGGCTGACACCAACGTTCCTGTGCAGGGCCAGCAGCTGGGCCTGGGTGACCCCTCTGGGTCCCTCCCCGCTCAGAAGACTCTGGGATTCCATCGTTAAAATTCTGCTCTCTCCACACAAGGAGCAAACAGGACCACACAAACTGCAGTGCCAGTGATTAATTATTCCCCTTCCCTCTGCTCCTGCTTGACCATCTCTGCCACTGAGGCTCCCACTACAGCAAGGACACTGGGGAGACTGGCACAGTCCCTGGCACGTTCCCTGGGCAGAGCTGAGTGGAACAGGGAGCTCAGGCTGGAGAGAAGCCTCAAGAAGGCAACCCCACAGCTTCAAACCCTCTGCCCACAGGGCCAGGGTGACCTCACTCCCACAGCAGCTCTTGCTTTAGTAGGTTTCAATAAAATCAACATGCTGAGCTGGGCAGGAGGTTTTTTCCAGACTCTGATTAAAGAAAACCAAGGCAAAAATTCGAGTTCAACTGAACTATGGCCACAGGGTTTTTAGAGGAGGGTGGAATTCTGGCTGTTGAGGGGTAGATGTAGCCTTAGAGGTTCCTCATTGCAATCTGTACAAAACACATATACAGAAAATAGAAATATGAGACATGAGGATCAGTGGAGCTCCTCTGCAATTCCCACATCACTGAGGACTGAGCAGGAGAGGCTCTTCTTCCCTCAGAGTCAGGCTTAGCACTTCCCCCAAGGAATGTCCTGGTTTCTTACTACAGAGAAAGAAGAGAGACTCATCCAGAACAGGAGTCCCTGCCCTCTGACCCAGATTTTGGGTGGGGTGGGTGACCTGGCAGTGCCCACACAGGAAGAATGCATGGTTAGTCCAGGAGGAAATGCATCTCCCAGCAGGTGAATTGCTTTCAATGAACAGGGAAGTGGCATCCCTGGAAAGAAGTGGCTGCTGCAGAGCAGTAATTCAGGGACAGGCAGAACCAGTTTGCATTTCTGAGGACAAAGCCCAGCAGGTGACTCCCTCACCTGTCCCCATTCTCCGGGTACTCCGACGGTGACGCCAGGTCCTCGTTCTCTCGGCTCACAGGAGAGAACAGGTTGCTGCTGCTCAGGTTCTTCAGAACCAGCTTCTTGATGCTCTTCCTAAAAACACAACACACCAAGGGGGGAAATTTGGATCTATCCAAGGCATAAATGCATATTTCATATTTCATTCACATGCCCCAGGGACCAGGAACCAGTTCTAAGACTTGCTCCCACACCCAGGACATATCAAGTCTCCCATAAGTGATGCTGAAATTTTTTGGGGAACTCCATTCAAGGCTCTGGTTTATACAGAGGTGTAAAAAGCACAAGCCAGTGAAAGACTCAAAGCCCAGATTTAGCAAACCACAGCATTCTCTGTTTCCCAAATCAGCTTTGCTAGAAGCACAGAGGGTCTGGCCCACAGGTGCAGGTTCATTTTCCTGCAGGGTCACTATAATCTTTTAGCTCTTTGTTTTTGCTCAACTCCAAATCTTTCCAAACCCCTTTTCTACATGACAGCCACTGATGCATCTAAAAACTGAACCCAAAGCTCCACTCAGGCAGACCCATTATTTATTTCTCACAGAAACATCTGTGGATCTGAAATAGAACCAGGGCTGGGACAAAACCACCAGAAATCTCTCTCCATACTAAGGGCATGAGCAAACTTAATGACACTCCCAGTTCAGGAGCAGGAAGTGTCACCCTGGGCAAGCTCTCCTTGTAATAATTCCTAAATGACTTGATAGGTACTTTGCTGCCATCATGGGCTGACCTCATTTTACAGCTTATTTGGCCTTAAGAGTTTAAGCTGAACCTTTTTACCTCCTCCACCAAAAACAGCTCTAGTGAAGTCTTACAGACAACTTGTCACTGGTTCCTCCAATCTGAACCAGGGCACAAAATCCTGAGATTTAGGGTAATACACAGAGGATTCTGACACAGAGACCAAAGAGAAGCTCACTTTGGCATGAAGGCTCCATTGGACAAGGAGGGCTCATCATCATCCAGCCCATCGAAGAGCTGGGACTTGGCCGAGCCGGCCGACTGCAGGGCCTTGGGCCGCACCCTGGTGGCCGGGCGGGGCGTCAGCTTGTAGTGCGTGGGGGTGGTCAGCGCCTTCTGGGCTGCTGGGTTGGTCGGCTTCAGCCTCTGCAACACAAACAGGGACACTTGGGAATCTCAGGGACAGGGCTTGAGGGTGCTCCAGCCACGGGCCCTGAAAGGCAAAGGGGGTGAAGTAAAGGGGAAGCAGTAATTGCACCCAGGTTAGGAGGGCTCCATGCACAGCCCCAGCCCCAGCCTGGATCCAGCAGCCAGGGCTCCAGCTGCCAGGCAGCACCCAGCCCCAGCCCCAGCTCCAGCCCCAGGTGGATCCAGCAGCCAGGGCTCCAGCTGCCAGGCAGCACTCAGCCCCAGCCCCAGCTCCAGCCCCAGGTGGATCCATCAGCCAGGGCTCCAGCTGCCAGGCAGCACCCAGCTCCAGCCACAGCCTGGATCCAGCAGCCAGGGCTCCAGCTGCCAGGCAGCACTCAGCTCCAGCCCCAGCCTGGATCCAGCAGCCAGGGCTCCAGCTGCCAGGCAGCACCCAGCTCCAGCCCCAGCCTGGATCCATGTGCCCCATGGGGTTCCAGCTGCCAGGAAGGACTCAGCTCCAGACCCTAGAATCTGCCCAGGGGCAGCAACCACTTAGAACCTTCCCTGACACCTCAAGAGCCTGGGAAGTGTTTGTTCTATCACCTCTTGAACAAAGCAACAGGGAAAGGTTTCTCAGAGATGTCCCAAGCAAAGCACTACAATTATTCCAGTCATTAACAACGATCCATCTTTACTCCCAATCAGCAGCAGTGAGCACAGGAACTCCACAGCCAAGGCTGTGATGCAGGCAAAAGCAGGAAATCATGGAGTGGTTTGGGTTGGAAAGTACCTTAAAGACCATGCACTTCCAACCCCCCTGCCATGGGCAGGGAACTTTCCACCAGAATAAAACCAAGCACTTTGTGTCCTGGAGATAAAAAGCCACTGCACCACTGGAGAACACAGAGGGCAATTTCCTTGGCTGCTCACTGTGCACTCTGCTGCACAGAGACCAGAGAAATTTCAACTGCCAGCCACAGAAGGAGCTCAGTGTGATGTGCACTCACCTCTTCCTTCTTCTTCGGGTCTGACATGGGGTTTCTGAACAGGGGGGAGTCCCCAAAGGGTGAGTAGGCCAGGCTGTTGAGGTGCTGCTGGAGGACAGCCTGCTGGGCTGCTGAGGCGTTGGGGTCTGTCAGAGCTACAAAAGGAGCAGCATTTCAGTTTTAGACATCTGGGAACAGAACCAGGGCAGGCAGAAACACAGCAGCTCTCAGAGCATCTCCTTCCTCCATCAGAGTGTGCAACCACATTCACTGAGTCCTCATGGGTGAAAAGTTGAGGGCACAGAGAGCTATGGAGCAGTGGAAAGAGCCTGGCCTGCCAGAATATTCCCCTAATCCAGCTGGCTTCTGAAAGGGGTGCAGGGAAAATATTTCATGCAGAACTTTGACATGAGTGCTACTACAACCATACAGGTCTAGAGTCCCCTGTACAATGGGTTTTAAATCTTGTCTCTCTGTCTTAAAGCATTTCATTTTAATTCCTATTAAAATGCTCTCAGACTTCACCCCATGAAACATTCAGGCCACTAAAAACAGCTTAATTCTAATTCCAACAAAACCAGGGTGGATGTGGGCATTCCCAAAGAATCAGTCAACAAAATCTCTATCAGAACAACAGCTTACTGCCAGGGTCTGCAGAAGTCAGCAGGAGAGCTGGAGACAGCTGGCTCTGGTTTTTGTCCCAATGGCACAGGATTCTTGTTAATAAAGGCCATATAGGCCTCTCCTACCTGGAACTACTGAAAAAGCCATCACTGCACTTCCCTTACTTTTTTTTTGTTGTGCACATCTATTCTAATAGACTGAATCCCAAATTCAATGATGGGAAATTGTAATGTTATTGATCTTGAAGACAAAGTTCTAAGATAGGTGCAATTATTGGGCCCATAAAGCAACTTGGAATTCTTTTAAAAATATACATTTAACTAGCAAAAGAAAAGGATCATTGACATGGTCTGCACTACAACTGAGAAGAGAAGTAGCCTCAGGGAGATGCTCTGCCCTCCCTAACCCTTTGGGAGGGGGGTGCTGCTGTGTTCAGGTAGATGGGGACAAGGCAGCAGCAGCAGGCTCAGGGACACTCACCTACAGCAGGCTGGGGGGCCCCGAAGCCCAGGGTGGCTGTGGATGTGTTGAATCCTGGGGCTCCAAAGGCTCCTGTTCCCAGGGTTCCCCCCAGCTTTGGCTGGGTGTTTCCAAACAAGGATGTCTGTCCTGCCCCCAGAGCTGTGACAGGAGAGTTGACTGGCATTTACACAGGACTGGGACAAGTGTACAGGCACAACAAAGAACCAGCTGCTTATCAAAGTGCAGAGAACACTCTCCATGCCCGTGGATGCTGCAGGCACTCGAGCAGAGGCTCTGAGCACAGAGAACCCCACCAGCCCCACCAGTGCTGCCCAGTTTCTGCCAGGCCACTTGGCACTGTGCTAAGCAGCTCCCCTTGGAGCTGGCCTGAAGCTGGAACATGCCCAGCCTTTCCTAGCTCAGGTACAGGTAATGCCCAGGCTGGACCAGCACTGCAGCCTGAGGGCTGAAGCTGCCCAGAAAGGAGCTGGGAAACTGCTTACCTGTCCCAAAGCCTGTTCCAAGCCCAGTGCCCAGAGTCCCAGTTGCAGGCTTATTTCCAAACAAGCTATTTCCAGCAGTGTTGGCACCAAAACCTTCAACAACACAACAAGCAGCTCATTAGAGATTAAATTAAAACCATGTATTTAAACAAATAAACATCACAGGGTCGAAGAGCCCTGCCAAAGTCAAATTCCTCACTGTTTCCAGCAGTGTGGGTTAAACTGACAATCAGCAAGAAGGGACTTTACTGGTAATAAACACATTTTAGTTATAAATACAGCACTAAAGCAGCACAGAAAAATGCTGGTCTGCCTTCTCAAGCTTTTCAGTTTGTTACAAACTTCAGAAGTTTCCCTGAAAGGCAGAGCTGACATGATGCTGCTGTATCTGGCAACAGAGTAAAACGTGCTGGGGTTTCTTGAGTGCCTGAAGGGAACAAACCTCATCTCATCCTGTTTATACCACACACTCGTTTCTCTGACCCTCACCCCAGAGCAGCTGGGAACTCAGACCTGCACAGTTCAAGGGCACGGCTGCAGCTGCAACAGGGCCAGCCCAAATCCACCATGAGCTCAGTTCTACTGCAGATGCTGACCCCACCCCATGCTTGGTTAGTCCACAACGCCAGGACTAAACTGAAGAACTGCAGGTGTGCACCAATCCCCTGGAAGCCAGCTCCATCCCTCCTATAAACTGCCACCCAGGCAAACCAAAAGCACAAAGGTTGGCCTCCAGCAAACAGTGCCAACACCCTGGTGGGGTCAGGGAGATCCTGACCAGCAGAACAAGAACTCGAAAGGACCCTTCACACCCCTGGAAGGTTTGCCCAGGACTGCCCACCACAGTCAAACCCTGCTGGCCAAGGTGCTGCCCTGCCTCAGAGCACTGAGAACTGCACAGATTTGGGAAGGACCTAAAAGATGACCCTGTGCTCCCTTGAGTTCCTCCCTGTCTATCCTGGCAGGCTGGCAGCAGGCTAAAGGCATGGCAGGCCCCACTGCCTTGAAATAACCAACACCAAACAGCACTGCAGGAAAGGGATGGCAGGATCCAACTCCCTCCTAACTCACTCTGATACACATGTTGCTCTGAAATCCAGAACTAAAAAGGCAGAGTCCAGATTCAGAGATGAAAAAGCTGCCACTCCCTTCAGCCACCCCTACACATTCCCCCTGCTCAGTCACACACTCAGACCCAACATCAGCTCTCACTTCAGAGGCCACCAGGAACACAACACCAGCTCCTCAGGACTTTGGTCCTTCCCACCACCAAAGACAACAACAGCCACCAGCTAAACTGGAGCTGACTCATTTCACCTTCACTGCAGTGCAGGATCTCCTGACACCTGCCCAAGCCCAGGGATCCCTGGTTTTACCCCAGTTCTCCCAGGGCTGCTGTGCCAACACAGGGTGTTCACAGCCTCCTAACAAACTCCTCTGCTCCCCAAATCTCTGATTTCAGGAGTTTTCAACCACAGAATTACAGAATGGTTGGAGTTGGAAAGGAGCTCTGGGTGTCCGCCAGTGCAGCCCCTGCCCAGGCAGGGCCACCTGCAGCAGTGACACAGGAACGTGTCCAGGGGCTCTGGGATGTCCCCAGAGAGGGAGACTCCAGCCCCTCCCTGGGCAGCTGCTCCAGGCTCTGCCCCTCCATGGAAGGAAGTTCTTCCTCAGGCTGGGCTGGAGCTGCTGGGTTTGAGTTCCTGGCCACGGCTCCTTGTGCTGGCCCTGGCACCCCTGAGAGAGTCTGGAACTGTCCTGGCACCCCTGGAGAGACTTGATGGGACACCTGGATGGAGTGATGGGACACCTGGATGGAGTGATGGGACATTTCCAGGGACTGATGGGGTATCTCCATGGACTGATGGGACACCTGGATGGACTCATGGGACACCTGGAGAGATGTGATGGGACACCTGGATGGGGACACCTGGATGGACTGGTGGGACACCTGGATGGACTGATGGGACATTTCCATGGACTGATGGGGTATCTCCATGGACTGATGGGACACCTGGATGGACTCATGGGATATTTCTATGGACTCATGGGGTATCTCCATGGACTGAGGGGACATCTCCAGGGACTGATGGGACACCTGGATGGACTCATGGGATATTTCTATGGACTCATGGGGTATCTCCATGGACTGACAGGATATCTCCATGGACTCACGGATCCCCTCTCAGCTCTCCCTTCTCCAGACTGACCAGGCCCAGCTCCCACAGTCTCTCCTCACCAGAGATGCTCCAGACCCCAAATCACCTCTGTGGCCTTCCCCAGACCCTCTCCAGCAGCTCCTGGTCTTCCTTGAACTGTGCAGCCCAGAACTGAGAGGACACTCCAGAGGAGCCTGAGCAGGATCCCCTCCCTGACCTGCTGGGAATGCCCTTCCCAAAGCTCCCCAGGATCCCAGGGGCTCTCCTGGCCAGCCCAGGCTGACAATTCTCTGAAGGACTCACCAAAACACTGGCCCTTGACCATCTACTATCTGAGCCAGGGACCCCCCGCAGGAGCAAAGGCACAACCCAGCACGTTCCCCTGCAGCAGGGCCGTGGCTCACCTGACAATCCCAACACTACAGTACTTAGCACGTGCTCTCTGCAGTGTGTGGCACACACAGCACAGGTTTAAGTGACTGAAACCACACTTTTTTCCCCCATCCCCAAGCTGGAAGGGTTTGTAGGGGTTCCCAAGCTCAGAGCAGGTTTGTTACCAAAGAGGCCCCCGCCCGTGGTGGTTCCGAACGACGGAGCGCTGGTCGTGGTGGCTCCAAATCCTGCAGGCTTGTTCCCAAACAGGGTCTGAAAGGAAAGCAACAGCAATTTGGAAACCTGGGATGCTGACAGCACAGGAACTGCTGTTTGGCTGCAGGCAAAGAAGCAGAACTAAGGCCAAGCAGAGCTGAGCCTCCCAGCCCACCCTCCCGTGAGTGGGGGTAATCCCAAGCCACCTGCAAGACCCCCAACAGCAGCTGTTAGGGTCACACTCAAGGGGCTTAAGGGACTTTGCCAGCCTCAGTGATCCTTTGATTTTTGCTCCACCACAACCAAAATGACTGAATGTCAAAAACCAAGGTTGGTTTTGGTCCATCACAACTTACAACCTGTATTTCCAACCCTGTGCTGAGGCACCCCCAGGCACTGAGAACCTCAGTATCTCCTGCTGCTTTCATCACTCCACACATCACTTGTTAAAAAAATGGCTCTACTACACCTATTTATGCTCCAGGTTACAGCAAACCACCTGACTTTTGTATCTCAGACATCTTCATTCCTCAGCTAAGACACCTTTTGTGAGGGTCAGCACCCAGAACAAGGCTCTGCTTGGGTTTCTCTCTTTATCACAAAGGCACAGACATACCGAACCACCAACACCAAATCCTGTGTTGGCTTGTCCAAAAAGGCCAGTTCCCGTTCCAAATCCAGTCCCAGCATTTGTATTGGCAGCTGTCCCAAAAAGGCCTCCAGGCTGCGAGGGCTGGGTGACCCCAAAGAGACCCTACAAACAGGAACCAGGTTAAGGTAATGCTCCCGGGCTTTTCCAAGTCCAGCACTGACAACAACAGCTCCAACACACAGAAACAGGCAATGAAACAATGCTACATTTGCCCTCGTGCTGGGGGGGAGAGGAGGGGTGAGGAGCATTCCAGAACCTCCAAGAAATTAGTTACAAAAAGGAAATTAAAAAAAAAAAAACGAAACAATAAAAACTTATGCTTCAATTTCTAAAGGATATTGGAATTTCCTCATTGCTTTGAGCAAGGGAGATGGAAAAGAAACATTTCACAGGGTTTTCTGGGAGAAGTCACAACAAATTCACAAAGAACACAGGGTATGTGGAGCCAAAGCCTCTAGTTACACAACAAGTCACAACTATGTAGAATCTTTCTGTCACGCAAGCCTACAAGTGTTGCTCATTGGTCACCAGAAAGCCCAGGATTTGAATTCCCACCCAGGGTTAATCACACAGGGACACTATCTGTGTGAAAATGACTGGAAGCACTGGAGCTGCTAGATAGAGAGAGGCTGCTTGAGAAGGTGAGTGGGTACATGATTTGTGAACAGCTGACTGCTCTCCAACTGCCAGGAGGTTCCTGACTCCAGCACAGCCCTCAGAGCTTTCAGCACACTGTGGTGGAATCTGAGGAGCACCCCAACCCTGCAGCCCCCGTGCCCAGGAGCAGCAGCTGCAGGCCCATCCCCAGCCCTTACCATGGTGTTGGTGTTGGGCTGGCCCAGGGTGCTGGTGCCCCCGAAGGAGAAGCCGGTGTTCTGCGTGGTGGTGGCCTGGCCAAAGGGTTTGTTGAACAGGCTGGTGGTCTGGGACTGCTGCCCAAAGAGCCCCCCGGTGGTGCTGGTGCCAAAGCCGGTGGTACCTGGGACACCAAGGGGAGTGAGAGACCAAACCCAGCACGGCCCACACCCCAGCATTCACACAGGAAAAAAGGGCACAGACTATCCTGAGTGGGAATGAGCCACAGGGACCATCCAGTCCCACCCTGTCCCACCCCACAGCCCCCAGCAATCCCCCCTGGGCATCCCTGGCAGCGCTGCCCAAAGGCTCCTGGAGCTCTGGCAGCCTCGGGGCCGTGCCCATTCCCTGGGGAGCCTGGGCAGTGCCAGCACCCTCTGGGGGAAGCACCTTGCCCTCCAATCCAACCCCAATCCCTCCTGGCACAGCTGCAGCTGCTCCCTGGGTCCCACCTCTGCTCATCCAACAACCACCTCCATTCCTACAGCCTGGAGGATCTGGACCTGTTTACAGTCCAATTTCACAAACACAAGTATTTATTATTAGGAAAAAATCCTTCCCTGGGAGGGTGGGCAGGCCCTGGCACAGGGTGCCCAGAGCAGCTGTGGCTGCCCCTGGATCCCTGGCAGTGCCCAAGGCCAGGCTGGACACTGGGGCTGGGAGCAGCCTGGGACAGTGGGAGGTGTCCCTGCCATGGCAGGGGTGGCACTGGGTGGGCTGTGAGGTCCCTTTCAACCCAAACCATTCTGGGATGCCATGATCTATTTACTTTTCATTTTACAAAACCTAATAAAAATCCAATTGCTGTTTGAATTTTTCCAAGGGAAAGTAAGAGAACAGATTCCTATGGCAAGGAGCTCCACCAGTGGATGTTGGCCATACAACCAGCACAATCCTGAGCTCCCAGCAGTGTTTCAGCATTCTGCATCACAGAATTTTAAATGGTTTAACAGAATATTTGCACATGCACTCACAGGAACACCCAGGCCAGGCAGTACTTACTGGTTCCAAAAGCAGTTTTATTCTGTCCATAGGAAAAGCCTGTAGTAGAAGAGCCAAAAAGTCCTGTGGCCGTGCTGGACGTGGCAGTGGAAGAACCAAACAAGCCAGCAGTTGCTCCTGCTCCTACAGGATTCGTGGGCCCTTTCCTGTTTGCCTGGTAGTCTTCCAGGCGGAGTTCCTAGAGGAAAATCCAGCTCTTTTGACACAGGACAAGGGCAGGCAAGTGTCCTTCCCACAC
This sequence comes from Phylloscopus whistleri, assembly GCA_017589585.1. NCBI lineage: Eukaryota > Metazoa > Chordata > Aves > Passeriformes > Phylloscopidae > Phylloscopus > Phylloscopus whistleri. The sequence goes on along the minus strand of JADMLD010001134.1, from coordinate 166,506 downwards.
ACACAGCACCCCAGCTTCACCAAGGTGAAGGCTCAAGAAAAGCTGCAACACTCACATTTTTAAAAATAACGACAGCAAAACTAGGATCTGAACTTAGATACACGTTTGGGCTCCAATTTGACTTGCCAGACCTTTTTCAGATCTTTTTATAAACAATCTGTTTTGAAGGGTCAAACAGAGCACCCCAAATAGGAAGGTCTCAGGTTAAATCCTTGGGAACATCAGTTTATAATAAACACCTGAGCTCTGCCTGGGATCCTGCTGGTATCTCTGCAGAGCAGGGTTGCTCCCAGCACGATCTCATGTCCTTCTGACAAGATGGAATTTCAGCTCCTCCAGCTCTGCATTAAGCATTTAAACCCAACTGCAATTAACGTGATGTTGCATTAATTGTTTTACTTGACAACACCCCCTGTGTGTGATGCAGATATGGACGGTTCATCAGCGTTTTCCATTAATGAGCACAGACAGCAACTGTGGCCCAGAAAGGCCCAAGGCAGGGCTGTGTGCCCCCTGCACTGACCTCCAGGGACTTGCTCTCGTACTCCTTCATGGCAGTGATGCACTGGTGCTTGGTGTTGATGTTGGTGCTCACGCCAGATTTCACCATGGTGTCCGTGCCGGTCGGGGGCTGCGGGCAGGGAGGAAGGGCCGGGTTAAAATCCAGACACACTTGGGGAACACAGGCACAGCTCCCTGCAGATGCTGGGAAATCCTACACCTAGCACACACCTGGGGCTCTGTGTGACTGCTCTGCTCGGGCAAGACCCCACCTGCAGAGCCCCCAGCCCTGGGGCCCAACAGCAGGAGGATGAGGAGCTGCTGGAGCCAGTCCAGAGGAGGCACAGAGCTGCTGCAGGGCTGGAGCCCCTCTGGAGCTGGGGGTGCTCAGCTGGAGAGGAGAAGCTCCAGGGAGAGCTCAGAGCCCCTGGCAGGGCCTGAAGGGGCTCCAGGAGAGCTGCAGAGGGACTGGGGACAAGGGCTGGAGGGACAGGACACAGGGAATGGCTCCCAGTGCCAGAGGGCAGGGCTGGCTGGGATCTTGGCAATCAGGAATTGTTCCCTGGCAGGGTGGGCAGGCCCTGGCACAGGGTGCCCAGAGCAGCTGTGGCTGCCCCTGGATCCCTGGCAGTGCCCAAGGACGGGGTTTGGAGCAGCCTGGGACAGTGGGAGGTGTCCCTGCCAGGGCAGGGGTGGCACTGGAGGGGCTGGGAGGTCCCACCCAACCCCTGTGTGATTTCACAGCTTTATGATTCATTCATTATCTGTACAGCTGAGGCCTCACCCAGGTGTGTTCAATGATGATCAGCAGTGGAATTTGCACCACGAACACTCAAAACAACTCCCAGCAACACTGCTTTTGGTTTCACTTTAAAAGCAGTTTACCTCAGCTTCTGACACAAATGCTGGAGCTTTGCATGAATTTCACTTTCCCCTTCTTGAGCAGTGCTATGAAAGCACAAACCAGCAGCACTGCAAGAGCCCCCAAAGCCTCAGTCTCACATCAGCTCAGTCCAGAAATGAAGAGGGGTGAGATCTGCATGAACAAGTTTCTGGGGAAAGGAGTCCCTCCTCCAGCAGGCCCCAGTTAGCCCAGTCCCCCAAGGCCTCTGTGCTGGGCTACCCTCCAGCTCCAACTGCCACAGGAGTTTGTAGCAGTTACTGAATCCTGTCTTAAAGGGGACTCGTCCAGAGGAGCAGGACACCCCTCCTCTCCTTCCAGGCCCATTCCCAAAGCCAGGCTGGCTCAGGAGAGCTGTGCTGATTCTGACCCACCCCAAGGTGTCTCTGAGCCTTACTGCTGCCAGCACTTGCTGTGGATCACCCTGAACTCCACAGCACTTCCTTTAAGAGCTCTTTTATTCCTTCAGTGCTAGCACAGCCCTAAACCCAGCAAGCCTGAGATTCTACAGTGTTGAGAGGGGATGTTTCCAAATCATTTCAAAACACTTGCACAGGAACTCTCTTTTTCACCTCAGTGACCAAGACCTCACACACACAACTGCAAAACTGAATGCTTCCCACAGTGAAGGGGCTGGAACAAGAAGAAAAAGCAGAACTTACATTAAACTTAATAGTGGTGCCAGTTGGAGCAGCAGTAAAGCTGGTTGGGCCAAAGAGAGAGCCAGATGTGCTCCCAAAGGGATTGGAAGTGGTGTTGGTGGTCCCAAAGAGCCCTCCACTGCTGGTGCTCGTACCAAAGTCTGAATAAAGCATAAAAAAATAACAACATCAGTATGAAAACAGACCCCAAGTTTAAAACTTAAACCCTTATAATACCTTACTCAAACTAGAATAATTTGGTTTGAAAATGGAAAAAAAAAACAGCTGGGAAAAATAATTTGACAGCAAAGTTGGAAGCTGATGGTGCTGCTACTGCAGTTCTGTGCTGCAGAAGTGTCCCTAAGCCCAGAAACAGCAGACAAACCACAGCAGCCAGTTTCCCTCTACTCCCAACAAGCAGGAAAAAAGTAACAATAATTTTATAATAAAAAGAATCAGTGAAACTCCTTTTCTTTTTCCAGAAGGGGCTGCAAGCAGTTGCTTTTGCCTCATGAAATTACAGAAGACAGCACTCCCTGTCTTCTCCTGCCACAGACAAACTCAACTCTAACTGCCCTCCCACAGAATAAAAACCTAAAATCAAACAGCAGCAAGAGATTTCAGCATAAAAAATTCCAGCCAACCACCTTTGGGAATTTATTGTCAAATTTCAGGCTGGAATCACAGCTACAGATTCAGGAGCATGTGGGCTCCCCCCTGGCTGCTGGGGGCACAGGGATGTCACTGTACCCTCCAGGAGGAACCCCTCAGCCCCACCCTGAGCCCCATACCCCTGGGTACATCCAGCCCCCACTGCTCTCCCACCCAAGCACAGGGGCAGCAGTTTCACTCACTTCCAAACCCAGCTGGTTTGTTCTGTGCAAAGGCATTATTCTGGGATGAGAAGAGGCTCCCACCAGTGCTGGTGGTTCCGAAGAGGCTGTTTGATGTCCCAGTGGATGTCCCAAAGCCAAAGCCAGTGCTGGTGGAGGAGGTGGCTGGCTGGTTGAATGTGGTTGAGCCGAACAAGCCTCCTGCAGACAGAAACAGGCTGTTAACCCCTCCCAGCCTGCTCTGCTGGGGCTGTGATGGGTTCATGCTGCTGGGGGTCAGGATGGTGTTGGGTTGGTTTGGTTGGTGACCCCAGGGCTCTCCCTGCCCACAGTACCTGGCTTTGTCTGCGTGCTGCCGAACAGGCTGCCCGTGTTGTTGTTGGAGCCGAAGGCCGATGTCCCGAAGGCGCCTCCGCTGCTCGTACCGAAGCCGGCATCTGCAACACAGCCCGCTGAGCCCGGGGTGCAGCCCCACACACAGCCCCACACACAGCCCCACAACACGCAGCCCCACAACACGCAGCCCCACAACACGCAGCCCCACAACACGCAGCCCCACAACACGCAGCCCCACAACACGCAGCCCCACAACACGCAGCCCCACAACACGCAGCCCCACAACACGCAGCCCCACAACACGCAGCCCCACAACACGCAGCCCCACAACACGCAGCCCCACAACACGCAGCCCCACAACACGCAGCCCCACAACACGCAGCCCCACAACACGCAGCCCCACAACACGCAGCCCCACAACACGCAGCCCCACAACACGCAGCCCCACAACACGCAGCCCCACAACACGCAGCCCCACAACACGCAGCCCCACAACACGCAGCCCCACAACACGCAGCCCCACAACACGCAGCCCCACAACACGCAGCCCCACAACACGCAGCCCCACAACACGCAGCCCCACAACACGCAGCCCCACAACACGCAGCCCCACAACACGCAGCCCCACAACACGCAGCCCCACAACACGCAGCCCCACAACACGCAGCCCCACAACACGCAGCCCCACAACACGCAGCCCCACAACACGCAGCCCCACAACACGCAGCCCCACAACACGCAGCCCCACAACACGCAGCCCCACAACACGCAGCCCCACAACACGCAGCCCCACAACACGCAGCCCCACAACACGCAGCCCCACAACACGCAGCCCCACAAACAGCCCCACAAACAGCCCCACAACCCACAGCTCCTCCTTCCCAGCCTGCCAACCTGCCCCGGGCTGCAGCTCCACAAACACCCCCAGAGCACACAGCTCCTCCTTCCCAGCCTGCCCAGCAAACCTGCCCCGGAACACACACAGCCCCTCCTTCCCAGCCTCCCAACAAACCTGCCCCGGGGCTGCAGCTCCACAAACAGCCCCACAAACAGCCCCACAAACAGCCCCAGAACACACAGCTCCTCCTTCCCAGCCTGCCCAACAAACCTGCCCCAGGCTGCAGCTCCACAAACAGCCCCACAAACAGCCCCACAAACAGCCCCACAAACAGCCCCAGAACACACAGCTCCTCCTTCCCAGCCTGCCCAACAAACCTGCCCCAGGGCTGCAGCTCCATAAACAGCCCCCAGAACACACAGCTCCTCCTTCCCAGCCTCCCCAACAAACCTGCCATGGATTTGTTTCACCCCCCAAAAACCCAGCCACACCACCTTCCCCAAGCACTGCATTTTCCACTCTCCCTACAGAAAGAAGTCTCCACAGCAGATGTGGAATCCTGGTTGTCTGCCCAAACTAAAAGCTTGGTGGGGGTGAAGCCTCAGGCTCCTGAACCTCATCCAAGCCTGCTGGAGCACCCAGCAGCTCCCTAATTCCATCCCACGAGGCATCATCACCTCCATGGCATTCTCTGAGAAAAAGACACCTCATTAAAAACCCCCTTAGATATTTTACTTACTTTGCCCAAAAGTTGAAGTTGTCCCAAAGCCAGTGCTGCCTCCAAAAGGAGTTCCAAAGGATTTGTTAAACATTTTCGGGATATATCCGGTTTTCTTCCTAGACCTGGAAAGCACAATTCAGGTTTTACTGAAAGCTCATCCTGGCATACTCATTTTCCATCTCCCTCGTTGCTGAGGGCAGCAATCCCACCAGAACACCTCAGCAACAACCCCATGGCACTGTGCAGTGCCAACCCCTGCCTGCCAGAACCCCGGGGGGGTCAAGGGCACCAACATTGCAGTGACACCACAGCTGAGGAGGCGTCACTAAATGTCAGTGTCCCTGAAGCCAAGGTGTCACCCTTAATCATGGCTGGAGCTCCAGCCCATCTCAGCCTGTCCCCTGGGCTGGGCAACCCCACAGCAGCCCTGGGTGCTTCCAGGACTGACCTTCCTGTCCCACCCTCTCTGCCAGCTGCCTCAGGGCAGACAGGACTGCAGGCTCCCTCTGCTCCCAGCAGCTGGTGTTCCAGGGGAGCTCTGCCAGGCCCTGCTCCCTTTCCAGCCCCCCACACATGGTTTATTTACACTCCCTGCTGCCTCTCCTCAGCCTCCTCCCCGAGCACAACCAGGTACAAACTCTGCTGCTGCTCCCTGAGTTTGTCAACAAACCCAGCACAATCCCCACAGCTCCTCAGGCACACTGTCAGGGAACTGTGGGGTGTTTTCCTGCAGCTCCACCACTGAAAATTCCAGATTAGCCATAAATGTGTCAGATTAACCAAAAAAAAAGAGCCAGTATTACCCCAAAAAAGTTCACATTATCCCCAAAACAGCAGTACTAGCAACAACAGCAACAAACTAGAACCAGAAGAACAAAATGCCATATTAACCCAAAAAAACTCTATTAGCCAAAAAATGGTCATGTTAAAAAAACCAGTATTACCCCCAAAAAGCCATGTTAACCAAAACCAGTGGTTGTAATGAGCCAAGAAAAGCCACATCAGCCAGAAGAAAATGACAATACCAACTAGAAAACATACACATTACTAAAATAATGTCCTAGCAACAAAAAAAATGTCAGCATTACCCCAGTCCCCCCCATGCTCAGCAGGAAATGCAGGAATTCCCCACATTCCCAGGTACTCCTGGCAGCAACAGCCACACACAGCACTGCAGAACGAAGAACATCAGCAATCCAAGAATGGCCCACAGCAGAAACCTGAGCAGCTGGAGCCTGCATCAGCCCAGAACAACCAGCCCAACCCCACACTTCCCTGACAGAAGAATTAAAAAGATGATTTGTGTCATCTCCAACTATTCCAACAGACACACCCCCACAATTCTGGAGTGTTCAGGGTCTCCATGCTTGCACAGGTAAATCTTTTCAGGCTTCAGAGGAATTTCAGTGAAACGATCCTGGTAAGAGCCAGGAAAAGCTGCTCTGACAAACTCTCAGAGCTCCCCAAGCTGAGAGGGGCTCCTGGGAGAGCTCCTCTGGCACAGGGGCACACTGCACCCTGAGCCCTCCTCACCTTCTCCCACAGAATCCCTGGGGCTGGCAAAGCCCTCCCAGCCCAGGCAGCCCCAGCTGTGCCCACCCTGTCCCCAGCCCAGAGCTCTGAGTGCCACCTCCAGGTGACACCTCCAGGGCTGGGCACTGCAAAGCTCCCTGGGCAGTTCCAAGGCCTGAGCTCCCTTTCCATGGGGAAATTCCTGCTGCTGGCCCAGCTGAGCCTCCCATCAAGGAGCTTTGATGGTGACTGCTGACTCCCCCCAGCTCCCTCTCCCCCAGGACCTGCTCCCAAACACACCCCTCCACCCCTATGGAATATTTCCAGCCATCTCCCCTTGCCCCAGTGCAGCTCTCCCTTTCAGGCCAGATAAAAATCACCTGCACTTTCCAGTTGTGTCCCAGTTGTGACTCTCAGCCTTATCTGCAAACTCACAAGTTCCTCATTTTCCGTGGCTCTTCTTTCCTAAGTCACTGCTCTCACATTGTGCTGAGATCACTAAACGCAAAACTACCTGAGAAGAAACCTGGAAAATCATTTTCTAAGAAAGAAAGATTTCATTCTCCCACAGCATTTTGTTGTAGCTCACACCCACCCTCCTTCCCTGCACCTCCAGGGCTGTGTCCAGTTGTGGCTCCTGCAGGGGAGCCCTGGAGGGGCTGCAGCGTGTCCAGGGCAGGGAAGGGAGCTGGGAAGGGGCTGGAGCCCCAGGAGGGGCTGAGGGAGCTGGGAAGGGGCTGAGCCTGGAGCAAAGGAGGCTCAGGGGGGCCCTGGTGGCTCTGCACAACTCCTGCCAGGAGGGGACAGCCGGGGGGGTCGGGCTCTGCTGCCAGGGCACAGGGACAGGAGGAGAGGGAACGGCCTCAGGCTGGGCCAGGGGAGGCTCAGCTGGGCCAGCAGCAGGAATTTCCCCATGGAAAGGGAGCTCAGGCCTTGGAACTGCCCAGGGAGCTTTGCAGTGCCCATCCCTGGAGGTGTCACCTGGAGGTGGCACTCAGAGCTCTGGGCTGGGGACAAGGTGGGCACAGCTGGGGCTGCCTGGGCTGGGAGGGCTTTGCCAGCCTTACCGATTCTGGTATTCTGTGAACTCAGAGCTGGACCAGAATGAGTAAAACCCGAAGGTATTACACAACATCCCTCTCCCACTCGCTGCAGCCCCAGCTGAGGAGGAATCCCCCGCGCCAAAGGGCTCCAACTGACGTTCAGCAGCAACAGCACAAAATCCCCCCAAAACCACCCAAAGAAACCCCCGTCACCAACACAACTTTAAGTCACAAGTAACCAACCTAACTTTAAACTACAACCAATTAACACGACAGTAAATAACTCCCGGCCCCGGGGACAGCCGGGCCGTTACCCGCATCCCGAGCCGCGTATCCCTCGTGGAAAACACCCGCAATCTCCAACCGGACCCGCACCGGGAGAACCAAAAAGGCCTAGAAACCTCCGAAAGCGGGCAGGTACTCCGGAGACAGCCGGGGCAGGGCTTGCCGAGAAATCCCACCCGCTCACGGCCTTCCCGCCTCCCTCCGGCCTTTCCTCCGCCCCGGGGCCTCCCCGCGCTCCCCCCACCCCGGGACCACCCGGTCTCCCGGCACAAAAGGCCTGGCGGCGGCGGCGCCACAGCCACGCCGGGCAGGGCAGGGCGGCCAGGCCCCGTTGCTCACCGCAGGTGCCGGGCAGGGCGGCCTTAGCAGGCGGCGGTGCTCAGCGCGGGTGCCGGGAAGCGCCGCTCGGAGCGGCCGGGCCGGGTCGGGCCCGCGGTGCCGCCGCCGCCTCACGGGGCCGCAGCTGCGTCACAGCCCGCGCGCGCACTCCCGGCCTCCCCCGCGCGCCGCCTCGGCCCCGCCCCGCCCGCCGCCATTCCGCCTCCCATTGGCTGCGCCCCCTCGCCCTCCCCCTGAGCTCAACGCTGATTGGGCAAAGCGGCGCCCCGCACCGAGCGCCCATTGGCCGGACGGGCGGAGGAGGGGGCGGGGCTTGGCGCCGCGGAAGGGTCCAGAACGGCCCGTGTCGCGGCGCCGCCCCGACATCCGGGGCGTTTAAGGGGGCGGGGCTTTTGTCGCGAGGACCAATCGTGTGTGGCGGCGCGCGGGAGCCGGGCCCCGCCTCTTAAAGGGGCCGCGGCGGGGTTGAGGGGCGGGGGAAGAAGAGGAAGAGGTGGAAGGAAAGGAGGAAGAGGAGGAGGCGGAAAAGGCGGAGGAGGCGTGGTGGGGCTGCCAGGCCGGGACATGGAGCAGCGCGAGGGGGGCTGAGCGGTGAGCGGAGTGTCGGGGCTCTGGCACTCTGGGACACGCGGGTTTTGGGGAGGGGTCTCAGCGGGTCTCCGAGGGGGTGTGGGGTACCCGGGGCAGGTCTCGGGGTGATGCAGCCCCTCTCCTGCAGGACAGGTTGGGGCCATTCAACACGTGATACACAATATTTGCCTTTTATTTGCCCTCTTTGGGGGCAGGGAGGGCAGAGGCTGCGGGGCTCCCGCTGTGGGACCCCCGGGGTGTCCCCACGGCACAGGGAGCTGTGGCCGAGCCCCCCAGGGAGGGTCAGGGTTTGGGGGGCTCCATCTCCCGGCCCGGGCCGTGGAGAGCCCTTGGGGAGCTCCTCGATGTCCCAGGGAGGGGAGCCTGGGCCGGCCGGGACCCCCCTCCGCACCCAGTCCCGGCCCTTTGGAGCATCCCTTTCTCTTCGCTTTTATCCTCAAATGATTCCCTCTGTCCGTGCCCAGCAGCCTGCATGGGCTGAGCTCTGCTTTCTGTGGCCCCTCGGTGATTGGGGTCGGTCCCTCCGTTGGGGCTCGGTCCCCCATTGCTTTTGGTGCTGGCAGAGAGCGGCCGTGCTGCCCTGGGGCACTGCCCAGATGGCTCAGGGATTGTCCATAAATCGGATTTGTCCCGCAGCCGGGCGGTGCTGAGGTGGGGTCCGTGCCAGCCTGATCCCTTGGGGCTGAGGGGAGCCCTGGGCTGGCGGGACCCCTGTTCTGCGTTCTGCCCGGCTCCGGAGGTGCCCGTCCCAGCCTTCCCGACCTGACAAGCCCCGGCTTCGTTGTTGTGGGGGCTTGTGCTGCCCTGGTCCTGCGGCCGGGGGTGCATGGAGTCAAGGAATGTCCTGAGCTGTAGGGACCCACAGGGATCATTGATCCAGCTCCTGTCCCTGCCCAGAGCCCCCAGCAATCCCCCCTGGGCATCCCTGGCAGCGCTGCCCAAAGGCTCCTGGAGCTCTGGCAGCCTCGGGGCCGTGCCCATTCCCTGGGGAGCCTGGGCAGTGCCAGCACCCTCTGGGGAAGCACCTTGCCCTGCTCTGCAGCCTGAGCCTGCCCTGGCCCAGCTCCAGGCAGTGCTGGGCCGGGGCCGGAGGGGCGAGCACGGGCTGTGGAACCGGGCTGTGGGACCCGGGGCTGTGCGGGAGCCGGGGCTGTGGCGGAGCCAGGGCTGTGGCGGAGCCGGGGCTGTGCGGGAGCCGGGGCTGTGCGGGAGCCGGGGCTGTGAGGGAGCCGGGGCTGTGCGGGAGCCGAGGCTGTGCGGGAGCCGGGGCTGTGCGGGAGCCGGGGCTGTGCGGGAGCCGGGGCTGTGGGAGCCGGGGCTGTGCGGGAGCGGTGCTGTGGGAGCCGGGGCTGTGCGGGAGCCGGGGCTGTGCGGGAGCCGGGGCTGTGAGGGAGCCGGGGCTGTGAGGGAGCCGGGGCTGTGAGGGAGCCGGGGCTGTGCGGGAGCCGGGGCTGTGAGGGAGCCGGAGCCGGGGCTGTGCGGGAGCCGGGGCTGTGGCGGAGCCGGGGCTGTGCGGGAGCCGGGCTGTGAGGGGGCCGGGCTGTGTGGGGGCCGGGCTGTGTGGGAGCCGGGCTGTGAGGGAGCCGGGGCTGTGAGTGAGCCGGGGCTGTGAGGGAGCGGGGCTGTGGCGGAGCCGGGGCTGTGGCGGAGCCGGGGCTGTGGAGCTGGAGCTGGGCTGTGGAGCCGGGGCCGGGCTGTGGAGCCAGGCTGTGTCAGCGCTGCCCCAAGCGCAGGGAATGGTCTGGATGGATCCCACGGGACAGGGTTCACGTGCCCTTCCTGCCAGATCCCTCTGGAGGGCTGCAGGGAACGGCCCTGCTCTGCCTCTGCTCCCTGCTGCCCGTGAGTCTCCAGGCTGCTGTGTCCCCACGATGGGATTTTCTTTGGCTGCCTGTCCGTGCTGCCCATCCTGTGGCTGTGGGGTCACACGGAGTGTGGGGCTAAGCTGTGTGTCTGTGGGGGTCTGAGCTGTGTCTGTATGGGGTCACACAGAGTGTGTGGGGCTGAGCTGTGTGTCTGTGGGTCACACAGGGTGTGGGGCTGAGTTGGGTGTCTGTGGGTCACACAGAGTGTGGGGTGAGCTGTGTCTCTGTGTGGGGCTGAGCTGTGTCTCTGTGGGGTCACACAGGGTGTGGGGGGCTGAGCTGTGTGTCTGTGGGTCACACAGGGTGTGGGGGGCTGAGCTGTGTGTCTGTGGGGTCACACAGGGTGTAGGGCTGAGCTGTGTCTCTGTGTGGGGCTGAGCTGTGTCTCTGTGGGGTCACACAGGGTGTGGGGCTGAGTTGGGTGTCCGTCCCTGCCCAGGGCTGTGTGTGCTGGGCAGAATCCCAGAATCGCTGAGTTTCAAAAAGCCCCCCTGGGTTATGGAGCCCAGCCTGTGACTGGTCCCCAGCTTGGCCTGCCCAGAGCAGGGCAGACACCCCAGTCAGACACGTGTGTGTTTATTTGTTTGTTTGTTTCCAGGTTTCCAAGATGTTGCAGGTCCCGCTGCCGCTGGATCGGGACGGGATCCTGTTCCGGCTGCGTTTCACCACGCTGGCCCTCGGGACTGTGTTCTGCCCCCTCTTTGGGTTCCTCTTCTGCGTCATCTGGTCTCTGCTCTTCAACTTCCGTGAGACCACTGCGACGCACTGTGGGGTGAGAGACTCCCCGGGGAAAACCCCATATTCCTGAGGGGTGGCAGAGCTCCTGTGTCCCTGTGGGCCCCCCTCCCTCCTCTCCTGGCCTCCTCTCCTTCCTTCTGGGCTGCCTTCTCCTCTTGGGCTCCTAGCCACCTTCTGGATTCCTCTCTCCTCTTCTGTCTCCTTCTGGGCTCCTCTCTTGGGCTTTCCCAGCAGAAGTGTTCCAGAATCCAGAACAAGCTGCGTTGTTTCATTGTGCTTGTGATGCCTCAGGACTGGCAGCAGCAGGGTTGGCTCTGTGCTGGGGCTGAAGGCAGTACAGGCTGCTCAGGCTGGTGTCTGGGCTGGGCACGCTGGGGGTTACTGCAGTGAGGAGTAGAGGTGGGGAAGCTGAAGGGAAATACATCGTCCTGGGCACGGGTTGGTCCAGAGCTGCTGCCCCCAGGCCTGCTGGGGTTCAGAGGAGCCGCAGGTGTCTGGGCAGGGAGGGCCTGGAGCTCCTTGCTGGGTGAGATTGGGCTGCTCCCCAGGGCTTTCAGGCTGCTGGATGAGCAGCTGGGTACGGGCTGGGAATGGAGGGCAGGAGTTATCTCACACCAGCAGGAGAACTTCAGCAGGGCTTGCAGTGCCAGGACCCGGGGAATGGCTCCCAGTGCCAGAGGGCAGGGCTGGCTGGGATCTTGGGAATCAGGAATTGTTCCCTGGCAGGGTGGGCAGGCCCTGGCACAGGGTGCCCAGAGCAGCTGTGGCTGCCCCTGGATCCCTGGCAGTGCCCAAGGCCAGGTTGGACACTGGGGCTGGGAGCAGCCTGGGACAGTGGGAGGTGTCCCTGCCATGGCAGGGGTGGCACTGGGTGGGGTTTGGGGTCCCTCCCAGCCCAAATCAGTCTGGGATTCTGTGAAGAGGAAATAAGGCTGGAGCAGCACTGTGAACCAGAAGGACCCAGTAAAGCTGAGCCTGGCTGAGCAGCATTATTTAGTAACCTGGAGGGGTTTTTAATTCCAAATGAGTTTATTCCTGTTCCCAAAGCCAGGGGATGTATCGTGGCAGCGCCCCTGGTGCATCCCACAGGGTCATGGATCCCACAGCCCTGCTGGGGCAGTCCTGGGGTGCTGGGGGCCCTGCCCAGGTACCTGCTCGGGTTTCTCGCCTTTACACTCTGGACTGTCCATAGAATCCCAGAATGGTTTCAGTTGGAAGGATCTTAAGTCCCAGGGACACCTCCCACTGCCCCAGGCTGCTCCCAGCCCCAGTGTCCAGCCTGGCCTTGGGCACTGCCAGGGATCCAGGGGCAGCCACAGCTGCTCTGGGCACCCTGTGCCAGGGCCTGCCCACCCTGCCAGGGAACAATTCCTGATTCCCAAGATCCCAGCCAGCCCTGCCCTCTGGCACTGGGAGCCATTCCCTGGCTCCTGTCCCTCCAGCCCTTGTCCCCAGTCCCTCTGCAGCTCTCCTGGAGCCCCTTCAGGCCCTGGCAGGGCTCTGAGCTCTCCTCTGCATTGTGAGCACCCCCAGCTCTCCCAGCCTGGCTCAGAGCAGAGGGGCTCCAGCCCTGGAACATTTCCTGAAAACAGTCTCAGAGCTTTTCCAGTTAAATCCATGTGTCCCAAACCAGGCTGGGAGAAGCCAAGGACAGTTCAGTGCCTGGCAGAGGGTGGCAGCGCGGCCGTGCCGTGTGCCTGTCCCCACGAGGTGCCCGTGTCCCCGCAGGTGCCCAACTACCTGCCGTCCATCAGCGCGGCCATCGGGGGCGAGACGCCGCAGCGCTACGTGTGGCGCCTGTGCATCGGCCTGCACTCGGCCCCGCGCCTGCTGGTGGCCCTGGCCTACTGGAACCACTACCAGAGCTGCCACTGCCCCCACCCCCGCTACCTGCGCCTCTGCCATCTCACCCTGCTGCTCAACCTGCTCGAGAACTTCGCCCTCCTCATCCTCACCTACGTGTCCTCCACCGAGAACTATGGTAGGTGTCACCTCCCGCCCGGGCTGAGCCTTGGGCTGCTGCTGTGCAGCGAGGCAGTTTGCAGAGAAAGAACACTCAAAATCCCCCAGAGGTTCTATTTAGGTTAGTAGAGTAGAGGAGTGGTGTGCACACCATGCAGATAGCCACGCTCTTGCCACAGTTGTTGGTTGCTGATGCTTGGTTGGAGCCATGGGTTGGGCTGGGGATGGAGCCTGGGCTGGGCCTTGGCCTTTGGTGCCCCCCGTGTGCCGAGGCCCCGCTCCAGGGCTGAGGGCAGGTGTGTCAGAGCTCATCCTGCTTCCCTTCCATCCCACAGCTAGGCTGGGCTCAGGGCTGGCTCTGCTCCAGCTCCCTTCACATACCGTCGCCAGGAACTTCTGGGGAAAACTTCATGGCATCACAGAATGCCAGACTGGTTTGGGTTGGGAGGGACCTCAAATCCCACCCAGTGCCACCCCTGCCCTGGCAGGGACACCTCCCACTGTCCCAGGCTGCTCCCAGCCCCAGTGCCCAGCCTGGCCTTGGGCACTGCCAGGGATCCAGGGGCAGCCACAGCTGCTCTGGGCACCCTGTGCCAGGGCCTGCCCACCCTGCCAGGGAACAATTCCTGATTCCCAAGATCCCAGCCAGCCCTGCCCTCTGGCACTGGGAGCCATTCCCTGGCTCCTGTCCCTCCAGCCCTTGTCCCCAGTCCCTCTGCAGCTCTCCTGGAGCCCCTTCAGGCCCTGCCAGGGGCTCTGAGCTCTCCCTGGAGCTTCTCCTCTCCAGCTGAGCACCCCCAGCTCTCCCAGCCTGGCTCCAGAGGGGCTCCAGCCCCCTCGTAATTCCTGGAAACAGAATCAGAGCTTTTCCAGTTAAATCCGTGTGTCCAAAACCTGGCCAGACAGGCTGGGAAATTCCCTTTGTCTCATCTCAGAAGAACAAAAGTGCCAGTGCTGCTCTGCAGGTGCTGTTTCATCCTAAAATCTGGAGGAGGCACCAGGGATTAACTGGAGAGCACTGAAGTGCAGGAGCCAGCAAGGTGGTGCTGTTGCAGTGGGAACAAAGCCCGTGCTGGGAAATATCAGCAGTGCAGAAATGTGCTGGCTTTCCCTGCACAACAGGGTGCTGATGGTGGATGTTGTATCCAGCTGTGGGCTGGAGAGGGACTTTGAACAAAGAATGGAGTGGCAGGATAAAGGGAATGGCTCCCCACTGCCAGAGGGCAGGGCTGGCTGGGATCCTGGGCAGGAATTGTTCCCTGGCAGGGTGGGCAGGCCCTGGCACAGGGTGCCCAGAGCAGCTGTGGCTGCCCCTGGATCCCTGGCAGTGCCCAAGGCCAGGCTGGACACTGGGGCTGGGAGCAGCCTGGGACAGTGGGAGGTGTCCCTGCCAGGGCAGGGGTGGGATGAAAAGGTTTATAAGGTCAATCCCAACCCAAACTGCTCTGGGATTCAGGGCTGTGGTGCTGTGAACAGCATCCCAGCATCTTCCCCAGCCTGTGGGGTGAGGATGGTCCGTGGTGGAGCCCAGTGACTGGGATGGCAGGGCAGGGACCTCCTGCTGCTGGAGGTCAGTGCTGTGGGACCTGTCCCTGCCCAGCTCACCCTCCTTGTCTCCTGCCAGCATTCCCTGTCCCCATGGCAAGGTGTCCCTGGCCCCTCCTGGCAGTGTCCCCTCCTGGCAGGGTCTGCAGCCTCACCTGCCCCCAGGGCTCCTCCAGCCTGTCCAGGCTGGGCCCCTGCCCTTGGAAATGCAGGTGCTGCTTTGAGCTGTGGCTGCTGTGCCAGCCTGGCCTGGCCTGTGGGGAGCCCTGAGAGGGGAGCCTGAGGTGTGACCTGCAGAGCCACCCCAGGAGCCAGGCTGACCCACTTCCTGGGATCCTCATCCCAGACTAATCCCAGCCCTGGGGAAAGTTCCAGCCCTGAGCTGCCGTGCTCAGGTTAATCACCCCTGCAGGACACCCTGCTCTGACCTCTCCCACCTGCTGGTACCTGACTCCCTGCGTGCTTCCCTGCCCCTGGCATGGACAGGGCAGACAGGGACGGTCATTCCTGGTGTTCAGGGGGCTGGGAACTCAGCCTGAGGTGCAGTTTCTGGAGAAGGGGCTGGGAAATCCTTTTCAGAGCAGCACTTCTGAAAATCTCTCACCTGAGGGTTGTGTGGGGTTTGGTGCTCAGGAGCAGCTCTGGTTTAGCTCTGCTCCAGCTGCTTTCCAAGCCTGGTCCTGTACCTGGGCTACTCCACGTATGCATGAGGCAACCTGAGTGCTGCAGGTGAAGCTGCTGATGCTGCTAATGGGCAGGTAGGTAATGCAGGGGGCCAGGAGATGACTTTCCTGAATTTTGGTCTGGCTCACTCTGCACATCCTCCCCATGCCTCAGTTTCCCCATCTCCAGAACAACAGTGACAATACTGAGCTTCTCCCAAGGGTGCCTGAGTTTATAGTGGTGTGAAGTGGTGGTCTCAGAGCACATAAACTTTCTTGGCACTTTGGGATCAGTCTTCCAGGCACCTTTATCCCCTTCCAGGGGGCCCTGAGGCAGCATGAGCAGGTTATGGAGCCGTGCTGTGCCTGTCTCCTGCAAAGACCCCACTGGAGTCCCAGCATCACCGGGGTGCTGGGGCTCCCAGCAGAGCACAAAGCCTCCCAAACGCTGCCCCATATTCCCCTTGTGCTCCTGGCTTGGGTTGAACAGGAAACCTGTTGTTTGTTGATCCAGCAATCCACGAAAATGCCTTCATCGTGTTCATCACGTCGGCCCTGGGCCACATGCTGCTCACCTGCATCCTCTGGAGAATGACTAAGAAACACACAGTAAGTCCCGAGGTACAGACACTTTCCTTTCTTCTCTCTCTGCTGGGAGCTGGGAGGGGGCTCTGGGGCTGGGCCAGGACTGGGCCAGGGCTCTGGGGCCGTGCTGGGAGCTGGCAGGGGGCTCTGGGCTGGCACTGAAGGGCTTTGGCTGTCCTTGCTTGTGAAGTAACTCTGAGCAGGTGCTAAAGGAGCCAACAGCAGCAAGTGAAACAGAAGAAGTCACCAAAATCCATTATTTACCAAAGAAAAGTGGGAAGGAAGCATTTCATTTCCTGTTTTCTGGTTTTATCATTGCATCACAGAAGGATTTGGGTTGGAAGGGACC
This sequence comes from Phylloscopus whistleri, assembly GCA_017589585.1. Classification (NCBI taxonomy): domain Eukaryota; kingdom Metazoa; phylum Chordata; class Aves; order Passeriformes; family Phylloscopidae; genus Phylloscopus; species Phylloscopus whistleri. Next base: position 150,259 of record JADMLD010001134.1, on the reverse strand, counting down.
TTAAATCCCACCCAGTGCCACCCCTGTCGTGGCAGGAACACCTCCCACTGCCCCAGGCTGCTCCCAGCCCCAGTGTCCAGCCTGGCCTTGGGCACTGCCAGGGATCCAGGGGCAGCCACAGCTGCTCTGGGCACCCTGTGCCAGGGCCTGCCCACCCTGCCAGGGAAGGATTTCCTCCCAGTATCTGATGAAGTTTTCATGGAGAGGTCATATTGGAAAGCACTGTTGGCATCCCTGTGGATTGGGATTGCTCATCCCTTCTCCATGCCTGTTTCTAAGCTGAAGTTGGCTTCCCTGTGCTGGGAATTGCTGGTCCTGCAAGCTGGGAGCAGTGGGCAGCAGGAGTTGTTCTCCCTTGGCTCCAGAATGACTCTGTGGAGCAGGCTGGCTCTGGCTCTTTTTCTGGGGAGGGGTCAGGGGATCAGGGACTGGCTGGGGGGGCAGCAGGTCCAGTGTAAGATCCAGCCAGGGGCTCCTGGCCCCACGGCCTGGATGGAGCTTCTGTGCTGGCTGGTTTGTGGTGTGAGTCCTGGGCCATGGGCAGCACATCCAGGTTTGTCCTGGATTGTGGGGCAGGTGGGCAGCACATCCAGGTTTGTCCTGGACAATGGGGCAGGTGGCAGCACATCCGGTTGGTCCGGATAATGGGGCAGGTGGGCAGCACATCCAGGTTTGTCTGGATGTGGGCAAAAAACAGACACGCCAAGGGCCAGGGAGCACAATCCGGTTTGTTCCTGGATTATGGGGCAGGTGGGCAGGACATCAGGTCTGTCTCTGGACTGTGGGGCAGTGGCAGCACATCCAGTTTGTCCTGGATCATTGGGGCAGTGGGCCGCACATCCCGGTTGTCTGGATTAGGGGGCAGTGGGCAGCACATCCAGGTTTGTTCCTGGATTATGGGCAGGTGGGCAGCACATCCAGGTTTGTCCTGGATTATGGGGCAGTGGGCAGCACATCCAGGTTTGTCCTGGACAATGGGGCAGGTGGGCAGGACATCCAGGTTTGTCCTGGACTGTGGGCGCTGACAGCCACGGGCAGGGCAGCACATCCAGGTTTGAGGCTGTGTGGGCCCTGCCTCTATGCCCACGTGGCTCCTGCACCTCGGGTTCCCCTGTGGACGTGGGCTCCCTGGATCCCTCTGTCCTTTCCCTTTGGGATACTTCTCCCCAGCTGATCCCAGTGCAGCCCCCGTGGTCCCGGTGTAAATGGGAGGGGGTCCCGGGGCTGTGCTGCCCCAGGAAGGTGCCAGTTTGCAGAGCAGAGCCCTTGGGAGGTGTGTGCCTGTCCCAGGGCTGGGGGGCTGGCGAGGGCTGGCCCAGCCTCTCCCAGGGGATGGTGAGCAGGGCTGCAGGGCGGGTGCTGTGCCTGGGTCTGTGTCCCAGCAGAATGAGTGCTGGGGGGCCCAGCTCTGCACCCCCAGGGCAGGAGCTGCTGTTTATCCTCCCCTCCTGCCAATTCACTGAGCCTGTCCCTGCTGCCTTACTCCAGAGGCCTGGAAAAGAAGCTTCCAGCAGTTGTGTGGCTGTAAGGCTCCTTAGGAAAGGGACCTGTGGAGATGCTGAGGTTCCCCTCGCTCACTGGAAATGATCTGTTCTCTCTGGTGATATGGGAGTAGCTCGCAGTCATTCCTTGGCAGATTTCCCACTGCTTCCTTTATTTCTGTCATATTGTTTTGGCTTGTCTGTTTTCTGGGTGAGCCCTCCAAGGCCCCGGATCTCCTCCCCTGCCACGTCACCCACTGGGGCTGGTTCATCTCCCTTGCAATGGGCAGGGGTGAGGCATCCCAAATCCTGGGCTCAGCTTTGGGCTGAGCCCCCTGAGGGGCAAGAGAGACTTTGGGGTGCTGGAGCATGTCCAGGGAGGGCAATGGAGCTGGGGAAGGAGCTGAAGGGGCTGAGCCTGGAGAAGAGGAGGCTCAGGGGGCCCTTGTGGCTCTGCACAGCTCCTGCCAGGAGGGGACAGCCGGGGGGGTCGGGCTCTGCTGCCAGGGCACAGGGACAGGAGGAGAGGGAACGGCCTCAGGCTGGGCCAGGGGAGGCTCAGCTTGGATATTGGGGAAATTCCTTCCCAGATAGGGCTGTGCACAGACTGCCCAGGGCAGGGGTGGAGTCACGCCTGGAGGGATTTCACAGCTGTGTGGATGTGACACTTGGGGACAGGGGTTAGTGTGGCCTTGGCACTGCTGGGGAGCAGCTGGACTCAGTGGTCTCAGAGGGATTTTCCAGCCTCACTGGTTCTGTGACTCCACCTCAGGACTGGAGGAATCTGCCCATCCCTGGGGGAAGGGCAGGGAACATGGTGACACCTTGGCTGAGCACCTGGCACAGTGCCACCACCCGCTTCCCCTCCCATCCTGGAACAACCCTGCTGCTGAGGGAAGCTGCCCTCGGGGCTGCGTGGTGCCCCCAAAGCTGGGGGGCTTCTCCAAGGAGACAGGAGCCCTCCAGGGCCAGCCCTGACCTGAGGCCACCGGGGGTGCAGTGTCCCTGTGCCAGCTCTGGTGTCCCTGTGCCAGCTCCAGTGTCCCTGTGCCCCCTCTGGTGTCCCTGTGCCAGCTCCAGTGTCCCCGCCAGCTTTGTGTGGGGCCGCAGGATGGAGCTGTCGCCCAGGGCACGAGGGTGACGGGTGAGGGAGGAGGAAGAGGAGGAGGAAGAGGAGGAGGAGGACGGTGCTGCAGGGTGGTGCAGCTCCCAGAGCGGCTGTGTCTGGGTAAAGAGGGCACAGTGCTTGTCACACCAGCAGGCGTCACCTTTGGCTAAGGGACGTGTGCTCCCTCTGCAGCTGCCCTGTCCCCTGTCTGGTGACGTGTGCTGGGCTCCTGCTGTGAATCATTCCCAGGGATCCCCCGGGCCCAGCGTGGTCTCCTGGGGCCTGTCCCCCTCTCTGCCTGGGCTCCTCAGGCTCCAAGCCCTCTGCTCACGCTGGTGGCCCCTGGCAGGCTTGGCACAGTTCCTGTGACACCCACAGCTTGTTTGTCTCGGCAGGGTGGGACAGGGGACATGGGAGGTGCCACTGTCACATCCTTGCCACATCCAAGGGCTTGGGCAGTGCCAGTGAGCTGCCCAGCCCCGCTCCTGGGGCTGGTTTAGGCCAGGGCACAGCTGATCCCTCCCTGTGGAGGACAGACTGGCTCGGTTTGTGTCCCTTGTTCACGTTTGCTGCCCCCAGCCCTGGAGCTGGCGATGGCAGGAGGGGACAGGTGAGGGATGGCTCCAGTCCCACGGTGTTCTGTCCTTCCCTCCTCCTCGGCAGAGGGTCCCTGCAGGGTTCAGGTTCTCCAGGGCCACACCTGGGAGCTTCTCCAGGACAAGCTCTGTGGGGAGCTGGAAAGCTGGGTCTGTCTGGAGGAGGGAACAGGGGGGCTGTGCCATCCCAGCCCATGGCTGGCACCCCTTTTAGTGCTGCTGCAGGGGGTGAAGCTCCCCGGGTCTGGCAGCGTAGGAGGGACAGGAATTGGTCTTGCAAAAGCTTCTGGTGCAGTGGGGCTCCTGTTGCAACTGCAGCTCTGCGAGGGCAGGAAGGTGTGCAGGAACTGGTTTGTAATGGGGAAGTACGGGCGGTTTCCAGTTACGAGGTGGCAAATGCTGACAGGAAAATAAAGCTCTGCAGCAGGGGAGAAAAGAGAAAGCAGGAGAGAGAAAAGGAGGGGAAGGGGCAAAGCAGAGGAGAGAGATTCTGTGGAAAAGGGAAATGGAGCCTGGGAGCCTTCAGCTGTGTTTGATCCCTGCACCCCGTGCTTGGTGCTTGGCTGTGGCGTGGCAGTGCCCACCTGGGCTGGCAGCTCTGCTCTTCCTGGCTGGCTGCTCACCCCTAAAACCCTCCTTCCCCCCAGCCCTGAGCCACAGAGCTGGGCAGTGGGGCAGAGCAGTTTCACTTCTTGTTTGCAAACACATTTTTCCCTTCCAGCTCTGGGCTGGTGGCCTCAGCAGACACCAGTGTGTGCATGTGGTGGCCACCAGGCTGGCTGGCTCAGGCCAGGGAGCTGCTCCAGGGCTGGAGCTCTGGAGCCAGGCTGGGAGAGCTGGGATTGTTCAGCCTGGAGAGGAGAAGCTCCAGGGAGAGCTCAGAGCCCCTGCCAGGGCCTGAAGGGGCTCCAGGAGAGCTGCAGAGGGACTGGGGACAAGGGCTGGAAGGACAGGAGCCAGGGAATGGCTCCCAGTGCCAGAGGGCAGGGCTGGCTGGGATCTTGGGAATCAGGAATTGTTCCCTGGCAGGGTGGGCAGGCCCTGGCACAGGGTGCCCAGAGCAGCTGTGGCTGCCCCTGGATCCCTGGCAGTGCCCAAGGCCAGGTTGGACACTGGGGCTGGGAGCAGCCTGGGACAGTGGGAGGTGTCCCTGCCCTGGCAGGGGTGGCACTGGGTGGGCTGGGAGGTCCTTTCCTGTCCATGCTGTGGCCAGTGGAGCTGGCTCCTGCTCTGCCACCAGCCCCTGGGCTCTGTCCCATGAGGTCCCACTGCCCCAGCACCGCAGGGCACACGGGCTGAGCCCAGCCCAGGCTGCAGCCGGGGCAGAGGCACAGGAGGCTCTGGGGCACAGCCCCCTCCGTTCCCTGGGCCCAGCTCAGCCCTCGCAGCTGGGGTGGGGTGTCTGAGCTGTCCCTGCCGCAGCAGAGCCGTGTGAGCAGCAGGGACCACAGACACCTCGGGGACCACGCGTGGTTTCACCCCAGCTCCTCGAGGCGCCCCTGGGAGCGCTGGCCGTGCCTCAGGCAAGCCCTCTATAAATAGCTGAGCTCTGTGTGGGGCCCTTCGGCTCCGGGCTCTCTGCACAGACCCGGAAACCCTCCAGGGGAGCTGGCACTGGGGTGTGACACAGAGCCCTGCAGGTGCCACTTGTCCCCCAGGAAGGGATGATGGCTCCGGGGCAGAAGCTGTGCTTGGGTGGTCCCTGCAGAGTGAGCTGTAGCAGTTTAAGATCACTGTCATCCCTGTCCCCATCATGAACTGGGGGGTGGGCACAGTCCTTCCCCTTCCCCAGAGCGTGCCCTGGGCTGGCTGCTGCTCCTGACTCACCTTGGTGTGCTGGGGAATGTGTCTCAGCCCCGGGAATGTGCCTCAGCCCCGGGAATGTGCCTCAGCCCCTGCCCGCCAGCTGGGCACTAAATATAATTCCCCTGTGGTTTTCTGGGCCAGACTCACATGCAGCCACGGAGGGCTGGGGTGGCTGTGTGACACGGGGGGGGCTTGCAGGGTGCCCCGCTCTGTCTTGCCAGGAGGAAGTTGGCAGCCACAGCTGTGCTGGCCCCAGCCAGGCCACAGGGGAGCCTGGCACCAGCTCAGCTTGGAGCACCCTGTCCTTGGGGTTTTCTGATCCCCCTTTTTCCTCACAGGCAGACAGAGTTTGGTGGCTTCCTGCCAGACTGCTTGGAGCTGCCAGCTCCTCTCCAGGGCTCTGACCTGGGGGCTCCTGGTCCTGTCCAGGCTGAGCAATCCCAGTTCTCCCAGTCTTTCCTCACAGCAGAGGTGCTCCATCCCTCTAATCTCGGTGCTCTCCTCTGGCCACCATCTGGCTCCCTGGGATGTCCCCAGGTGGGGGATCCCCACAAAGCTGGGGCTGTGGGAAGCAGGGACAGTGCCTGGCACTGAGCAGGGCAGTGGGTCCAGCCCACAGCAGTGAGGGTGGGCACCTCCTCTCCATCCTGCAGCTCCAGGAGCTCCCCCCGTGCTGCCCCAAGCCTGGGCTGGCCCTTTCCCTTGCTCCTGCAGCAGGGCAGGGGCAGCACTGCAGCTCCCACACCCCACTGTGGTCCCCATGACCCCAGTTCCCATCTGTGCCTGGCCATCCTGCCCCTGCAGGGACCTTCCCCGAGGTGCCACCTTCCCAGCCAGCTCTGCTCTGCATGCTGGCATGTCACCGTGTGCCACCTCCCGGGACCTTGCCCTGTGACCCCCTGGCACTGGGCTGAGCCAGCCGTGCCCTGGCATTAGGGATTAGCAGCTAATTAATTATCCGTGGGATAATCCCTGGCCCAGACTGGGAGAGGGGGAGCTCAGGGGGCACCCAGAGGTGCAGAGGCACCGTGGTGAGCCCGGGGTGGCTCCTACAGGGTTGTCTCAGGGTCTGGTGGTTGGAACTGGATGACCTGAACCGTTCTCTGCCTCGGTGCTCCTGGGAGGAGCCGCTGCCTGGTGGCCCTGGCGGGTCCCTGGTGGTCCCAGTGGGTCCCTGGTGGCCCCGGCGGGTCCCTGCTGGCCCCGGCAGGTCCCCGGTGGCCCGGCAGGTCCCTGGTGCCCCGGCGGGTCCCCAGTGGTCCCGGTGGGTCCCTGGTGCCCTGGCAGGTCCCTGCTGGCCCCGACGGGTCCCCAGTGGTCCCGGTGGGTCCCTGCTGGCCCCGGCAGGTCCCTGGTGGCCCCAGCGGGTCCCTGCTGGCCCCGGCAGGTCCCTGCTGGCCCCGGTGGGTCCTTGGTGCCCCGGCAGGTCCCTGGTCGCCCGGCAGGTCCCCGGTGCCCCGGCGGGGCTGTGTGGGTGCGGCGGGGCCGTGCCGGGGCTCAGCGCAGCCGTTTGCCGTGGGAGCGCGGTGGCAGCGCTGCTTTTCCGGTGTGAAACTCGGGGCTGTGCCGCTCCCGGGCTGCTCCTCACAGCCCGCGCCCGGCTGAGCTGCTGCTGGCCACAGGGACCGTCGGTGCCGGCAGGAAGGGCCAGCCCAGGCCCCCTGGGCTGGAGGTGGCGTCACCCGCGTGTCCCCACGTGGGGAAGCGCCCGTGACTCCGACCTTCCTCTCTGGGTTTTCCTCCCTGGCCGAGCCGCTGGCAGGCGTTCCGGGGATAATGGAAAGTGTGATGGGGCGATTTACATTTCCCTTGTTATCAGCACTCCCTCAGAATGGAATCTTTGTCTCACGTGAAGCGTTAGGCCGGGGGGGAAATTCCCCTCCCACCTGTAACAGCCCGGGCTGTCTGTGGCATCCCCAGCCCCTTCTGTGGGGCTGACCCCCCTTGCAGCCCCCCTGCTCCAGGGCTCCCCTGCACCCTCCTCGGGCTCCAGGCTTGGGGTTCCTCTGCCCCCCAGGCTGTAGGATCCTTATCCATGACCCTCAGTGTGATGGGAGAAATAGAGGAAGGGACCTGGAGCTGGTTCCTGCTGTGGCTGCCGGGGGCCGCTGCACCCAGAGCCCCCAGCTTTGGGGTGCTGGGCAGTGGGGTTGGGGGAGCCTATCACAGGGGACAGGCCTGACCCCTGGGGTGTACAAAGGCTGAGCTCTGGGGCACAGCAGCAGCGAGGTGGGGGTGTGGGGCTGCTGGCACCATCCCCATGCTCTGTCCCTGCCCCATCCGAGGTGCTGCTGGGGGCAGGATGGGGCCTCTCCAGTGCCAGGGCGTGCTGGGTGAGCTCCCCAGCGCAGCACCCGCCCCAGCTGCTGCCCCTTCATGTGGTTTCCTTCTCCCTGCTGCTGTTGTGGGTGAGGGGGTGCAGCACCTGGTGAATTCCCCGTGCCCTGGGGCCACCTGCACCCACCTGGGCCAGGGGATCTGCCTCTGGTAGAGCCTTGGCCCATCCTCGAGGAGTCCCCTGAGCACCCCAGTGCCCAGGGCCCCATAATTGCTGGGACCCCGTGGCTCCCTCACTCCCTGTATCTCCATGTAGGTGTGAGCCCCGTGTGCCCCCGGGCACAGCCCTGCCAAAGCCACCCCTGGGGCTGGCCTGGGGGGCTCTGCACAAGGAACCAGGGGGCTGTGTGGGGGCAGGACAGAGCTTCCCTGGGATGGGATCCCTAAAAAGTAAATGATTATGCTAGACACTCTGACCACTACACTAAATTTAGAAAACGGAAATCAGCAAACATGAAACCACTACATGATTGGATGGGGATGGGGATGGGATGGGATGGCATGGGCATGGGGATGGGAATGGGGATTGGGATGGGGATGGCATGGGCATGGGCATGGGCATGGGCATGGGCATGGGCATGGCTGCTCCAGCATCACCCAGCCCTTGGCCTCTTCCAGGAGCGCAAGTCGTACAAGTGGAAGCAGCTGCTCTTCTTCTTCACCTTCATCACGTTCTCGTTCGCCGTGTGCGTTTACTTCCACCACAACTGGTACTGCGGCCCTGGAGGTGAGGGGCTGCCTGGGGGGGCGTGTGGGGAGGGGGCTGGCTGGTCACAGAATCACTGAATCACAGGATCCTTGAGGTTGGAAGAGATCCCTGGGATCAGCAAGTCCCAGCTGTGCCCCGTGCCCACCTTGTCCCCAGCCCAGAGCACTGAGTGCCACCTCCAGACCTTCCTTAGACACCTCCAGGGATGGGTGCTCCAAAGCTCCCTGGGCAGCCCCTGCCAAGGCCTGGCCACCCTTCTATGAAAAGATTCCTTCTGATGTCCAAACATTCTTCCTGATGTCTGACATCTTCCGAATGTGATGCTTTGCTTTCCAAATCCCTGCCCAGGGAAGCTCCAGATGCCCAGCCACGCTTCTTCCCTGGTGAGGGTCTGCTGCCCCAAACAGGTTGCCCGGAGACCTCCCCAGCTCCCAGCTGTGGGTGCCCCTCACCTGCTGTGTTTCCTCCCCCAGTGTACACTGTCTTCGCCTTCCTGGAGTACCTGGTTGTCCTCTCCAACATGGCCTTCCACATGACTGCCTTCTGGGACTTCGGCAACAAGGAGCTGGTGGTGAGCTCGCTGCTGGAGGACAAGCACTTCTAGCCAGCCCTGCTGCTGGGGCTCCTGTTCCCTGTCCTGCCAGGGCTGGGCTGTTTGCTGTGGAGCTGCTGCAGGATCATCCCCGAGCCCAGGAGTGTCTGTCCCCAGCTGCAGCTCTGTCCAGGGGAGCTGCGGGCTCTTCCCGGGGACCCCCTGTCCTGGCTCCCTGCCAGCTCCAGGAGGGCAGGACAGAGGAGGAACAGGGACCTGCTGCTTTGGAGGATGCTCCAGGGAGGGCAGGATGCTGCTCCTGGTATTGGGGCACGGGGGTCCAGCCCTGCCCTGTCCTTTCTTGGCCTGGGGGGGTCTCACAGTTCCTCCTTCAGGCTGGGGGTCTTGGGGCAAGTCCTCAAGAAGGGCTGGTGGCCTTTTGAGCTGGCTTCAGGCACTGGTCCCCCACTGGGCTGGGGCAGGGTCCTGGCCCATCTGTGCCTGAGTTCCCGGGAGGGGAGCAGGAAGGTGCTGGGCTGTGCAGGGACTGCCTGGAGCAGGGTGGGAGCAGACAGGGCAGGGCAGGTGCTGGGAGCATCCACATCTCACTCCTGCCTTTCCCAGAACCCCCCCAGCAGCACAGGCTGCTCCAGGGGTGCTGTGCCCCTTCCAACCCAGTTTGAGGAGGAAGGGTGAGTGTGCTGCTGCTGGAGGTCTTTGCCCCAATGTCCCCATGGATTCCCCTGTGCCGTGGGGCCGGAGCTGGGGTTCAGCAGTGCCCCCAATATGCAGCTCTGGCTGCCAGGGCACGGGGGACATGGCTGGATGGCAGTGGGGGCTACGGTGTCCCCAAGCTCCTCCTGCAATGCTGCTGGAAGGGGGCACCTGGAGCTGTCTTGATTTTGGGGAGGTCTGCACTTGCCAGGGCTCATCCCACCCCACGCTTGGCCAGCAAGGACCAGCGTGGGTCCCTCCCTGCCCTTCACCTGAGCACAGCCACCACCAAGAGTCCCCCGGGATGTCCCAGTGCTCATGCAGGGCTGGGCAGAGCCTCCTCCAGCGGGAGCTGCGGGGCCCTGGCAGAGCTGGGGCTGGGCTGGCTTTGGGCGGGTCCTGCTGCACGTGTCCATCGTCACTGTCCCCATCCACGGGCTCCATCCGTGTCCCTGCATGCGTGTGACGCGCTGCCCCTGCAGCGTCTTGGCTTTGAGGTGGAAATAAAGCACTGAGTATTTTTGTGAGCTCTCGACAAACTCCACAGCATTTCCACCTGGCCTGGCCTGGCATGGCCCTGGCACGGCCCTGGAACAGCCCTGGCAAGGCCCTGGCACAGCCACCAGGTCCAGACCAGCACCATGGGCAGGGTGGGGGCTGGAATGGGGTGCAGGACATGGACCCTGGACACCAGGGCTGGAGTGTGGGATGTGGATCCTGGGTGCTGGATCTGGGGTACAAGATGGTGTGGATGGGGTGTGGATGCCTGGAGCTGGAGCTCAGGATGCAGATCCCTGCAGGATGTGGATTCCTGGGGTGTGGAATGTGAAGCCTGGGTGCTGGGGTGCAGGATGTGGATCCCTGGGGTGTGGAATGTGAAGCCTGGGTGCTGGGGTGCAGGATGTGGATCCCTGGGGTGTGGAATGTGAAGCCTGGGTGCTGGGGTGCAGGATGTGGATCCCTGGGGTGTGGAATGTGAAGCCTGGATGCTGGGGTGCAGGATGTGGATCCCTGGGGTGCAGGGTGTGGATCCCTGGGGTGTGGAATGTGAAGCCTGGATGCTGGGGTGCAGGATGTGGATCCCTGGGGTGCAGGGTGTGGATCCCTGGGGTGTGGAATGTGAAGCCTGGATGCTGGGGTGCAGGATGTGGATCCCTGGGGTGCAGGGTGTGGATCCCTGGGGTGTGGAATGTGAAGCCTGGGTGCTGGGGTGCAGGATGTGGATCCCTGGGGTGTGGAATGTGAAGCCTGGGTGCTGGGGTGCAGGATGTGGATCCCTGGGGTGTGGGCTCTGGATCCTGGCTGTTGGGGCTGTGATGTGGGACGTGGCCCCTGGGTGCCAGATGAAGCCCGGGAAGGTTCAGCAAGGCTGGGAACTGGCCAGGAGCCGGGCTGGAGGCGTGGGACTGAGCCCACCCTGCAGCTGGCGGCCCCGCTCCCCGCCCAGCTCCGGGGACCGCTGACTTGGCTGCAGATCCTGCGGATCTTGTGGATGCTGTGTGGGCTGGCACAGCCCCGGGGACAGGGCCTGGGGCCAGGATTGCTGGGGCTGGCACTGCTGGGGCTGGGCAGGGGCAGGGAGCTGCTGGGGGCTTGGTTCCCCCAGTCCTGGGCCGTGGTGGGGCCCTGCCCTCGCTGCAGCCGCCCTGGGAGCAGCTGGGAGGGGGAGAGCCATGAGCTCATCCTGCTGTGCTGGGCCAGGGCAGGGCTGTGTCCTGCTCTGTGTCCTGCTCTCTGTCCTGCCATCACGGGGTCCCCTCCCCATCCCAGCACACACTTCTACACCAAACCCCACTGGGTGGCACCTCGCCAGCCCCGCAACAGGGCCAGGACATGGCCGTGGGGATCCCCATGGTGGGAGCAGGACATGGCTGTGGGGATGCCCATGGTGGGAGCAGGACATGGCCATGGGGATCCCCATGGTGGGAGCAGGACATGGCCGTGGAGATCCCCATGGTGGGAGCAGGACATGGCCGTGGGGATCCCCATGGTGGGAGCAGGACATGGCCATGGAGATGCCCGTGGTGGGAGCAGGACATGGCCGTGGGGATCCCCATGGTGGGAGCAGGACATGGCCGTGGGGATCCCCATGGTGGGAGCAGGACATGGCCATGGGGATCCCCATGGTGGGAGCAGGACATGGCCATGGAGATGCCCGTGGTGGGAGCAGGACATGGCCGTGGGGATCCCCATGGCTGGAGCAGGACATGGCTGTGGGGATCCCCATGTTTGGAGCAGGACATGGCCATGGGGATCCCCATGGTGGGAGCAGGACATGGCTGTGGGGATCCCCACGGTGGGAGCAGGACATGGCCATGGGGATCCCCATGGTGGGAGCAGGACATGGCCATGGGGATCCCCATGGTGGGAGCAGGACATGGCCGTGGGGATCCCCATGGTGGGAGCAGGACATGGCCGTGGGGATCCCCATGGTGGGGGCAGGACATGGCCCTGGGGATCCCCATGTTTGGAGCAGGACATGGCCGTGGGGATCCCCACGGTGGGAGCAGGACATGGCCATGGGGATCCCCATGGCTGGAGCAGGACATGGCCATGGGGATCCCCATGGTGGGAGCAGGACATGGCCATGGGGATCCCCATGGTGGGAGCAGGACATGGCCGTGGGGATCCCCATGGTGGGAGCAGGACATGGCCATGGGGATCCCCATGTTTGGAGCAGGACATGGCCGTGGGGATCCCCACGGTGGGAGCAGGACATGGCCATGGGGATCCCCATGTTTGGAGCAGGACATGGCCATGGGGATCCCCATGGTGGGAGCAGGACATGGCCATGGGGATCCCCATGTTTGGAGCAGGACATGGCCGTGGGGATCCCCATGGTGGGAGCAGGACATGGCCATGGAGATCCCCGCGGTGGGAGCAGGACATGGCCATGGGGATCCCCACAGTGGGAGCAGGACATGGCCATGGGGATCCCCACAGTAGGAGCAGGACATGGCCATGGGGATCCCCACAGTAGGAGCAGGACATGGCCATGGGGATCCCCATGGTGGGAGCAGGACATGGCCGTGGGGATCCCCATGGCGGGAGCAGGACATGGCCATGGAGATCCCCACGGTGGGAGCAGGACATGGCCATGGGGATCCCCATGGTGGGAGCAGGACATGGCCATGGGGATCCCCACAGTGGGAGCAGGACATGGCCATGGGGATCCCCACAGTGGGAGCAGGACATGGCCATGGGGATCCCCATGGTGGGAGCAGGACATGGCCATGGGGATCCCCATGGTGGGAGCAGGACATGGCCGTGGGGATCCCCGTATTTGAAGCAGGACATGGCCATGGGGATCCCCACAGTAGGAGCAGGACATGGCCATGGGGATCCCCCCCAGACAGACCAGGACAGGGCTGTTGGATCCCCATGGTGGGCAGGATTTGGGACCCACCAGCCGGTGGCTGTGCAGCGCCCTGGGGCCGTGTCCCCTGGCTGTGGGCTCGGCGGGTGGGGTCTGGCGGGGCCAGGCTCTGCAGCGGCCCCGGGAGGCTCCGGGAGGCTCAGCCGTGGCAGGGCCGGGGCTGGGCCGTGCCCGGAGCCCCCCGGCCCCGCTGCCCACGCCCGCCCCGGCGCTGGCTGGAAGCGGCAGCAGGGAACAAAGGCGGCTTGTGGCGGGCACCGGGTCTCTGCCCTTCCTGCAGGAAGGCCCCGGGGCCGCACAAGGGGCCCGTGTCCGGGTCTGGCCGCCCGCCAGCACGTGCCGGGGGGGTGGTGAGGGGGTGGTGAGAGCGGCTGGGGATGCCACCGGTCCCTCGCTGCTGCCATGGCCAGCCACAGGACATGGGGACCCCCAGGACACCCTTGGGTGTGGGAGCACAGGGCTCTGCCCTCCACCTGCCGCTCCAGAGGCAGTACTGAGGCTGGGGTGCCTGGGGGCTGCCCAGGTGGGGCCCCCACTTGTGTGCCAATTCCTGTGATGTCCCCATTCCCAGACAGTGCAACGGCCCCATGGCCACCTCCTGCACTGTCCCCATTCCTGTCCCTTACAGTGTCCCCAAGCTCAGCTGGGCACAGAGATGGTGGGGTCAGGACTGGCCAAGCTTCCCCTGGCAGTTCCCCCTGGAAGAGAGCCCTGGCAGGCACCATGAGCACCCTCAGCTTGGCCCTGGCCCAGTGAGGGGTCCCAGCCCAGCTCGGGCTGGTGACACCCATGTCCCTCCAGGGAGTGTCCCCATGCCCAGGAGTGACACCCATGTCCCTCCAGGGAGTGTCCCCATGCCCAGGAAAGGTGGGTACATGTGGGAGAGCACAGGACACGGGGGGCCTGGGCAAGTTTTTATTTAAGGAGAAGCAACTCTGGGGGCAGCTGGTTACAGGTGAGTCCTGCTGCCCTGCGGAGCTCCAGCACCAGCCAGGGCAGGAACTCTTCTCTGGCCACACTGGCTCTGCTCTCAGCAGGGCTGGAGATCCCTGGTGTGGGGCTCACCCCAAACACCCCCCAGGAACCCCTGATGCTGCCACCGGGATCCTGGGGCAGGATGGGGCAGTGCCAGCGAGATGCTCTGGGCTGGGCGAGTGCCAGGGCTGGCACAGAGGGGCTGGGGACCCCCTGAGCCCCAGCTGGTGTAGAGGGTGGAGGTGGCAGGTCCCTGCGGGGTGCTCAGGGCTGCAGTGGCGTTGGCCCACCCCGGGCATGCCCTCTCAGGAAGCGCTGCTGTGCCGGGAGCGCAGAGGCGTCGCCAGAGAACGCTGTCAGCCGGGGCGGGGCCGGGCAGCCCCGGTGCCCCGGGGCGGGCACACAGTTAGTGCCAACAAGGTCTGTGTTATTAAAGCTGGGGGCTTCGGGCTGGCGGCCCCGGGCCCACCGAGGCTCGGGGAGGCACCGGGGCGGGCGGGGGGCGGGAGGTGTGTGGGGGGCGCCGGGGCAGGGGCGGGATGGTCTCTGGCCAGCCCCGTCACAAGAGCACGCAGGGCTTCTTGGCCTTGGCCGGGACGGGGTTGAGCACGGCCCTGACGGCCTCGGTGAACACATCCTTGATGCCCTCCTGGTTGAGCGCCGAGCACTCCAGGTACTTGACGGCGCGGATCTGCTTGGAGAGGCTGATGCCCTGCTGGGTGGTGATGGGCGCCTGGTTCTGCTCCTTGAGCCGCTTCATGGTCTCGGGGTTGTTCCTCAGATCCTTCTTGGTGCCGACGAGGAGGATGGGCACGCTGGGGCAGTGGTGGCACACCTCGGGGTACCACTTGTGCTTGACGTTCTCGTAGGAGGGCGGGCTGGCGATGGAGAAGCAGATGATGAAGACGTTGGTCTGGGGGTAGGAAAGCGTCCGCAGGCGGTCATACTCCTCCTGGCCGGCCGTGTCCCACAGGTTTAAGTTAATAGTCCTGCCGTCCACCGTGTTCTGCGCGCTGTAGTTGTCGAACACGGTGGGGATGTACTCCTTGGGGAAGGCGTTGGTGGTGTAGCAGATGAGCAGGCAGGTCTTGCCCACTGCCCCGTCGCCCACCACCACGCACTTGATGCTCTGCATCCCGGCGCTCCTGGAGTCCCTTCAGCAGCCTGTGGGAAGAGAAGAGGCTCAGGGAGGGGATGCTCCAGGGCTGGGTCAGCGTGGTCCCCCCGCTCTGACACCCTGAGGCCGGAGGCTGCTCAGGGGTCACCCTCCTTGGTTCATGCACCAACCCAGCACCGGACAAGCTTCCCAGGCAGGCACATCCCCCCAGCAGAGAGCCCCCAATGGGGATGTGCCTGCCATGACCCAGGGACATGCAAGTGCCACCATGGCCTGTGTGCGTGGGGACCACATTGTCCCCAGGGTGCTCAGGCTGTGGCAGCACCCTGTGCCATGCTGTGCTGTTCCGTGCTGTGCTGTGCTGTGCTCCAGCCCCGAGTGGGACGGAGGGCAGCAGGGCAGGGAGCAGGGGCATATCTGGGCTGTGGCAGCCCGTGTGCTGTCACCATTTGTCCCAGCCCCGATCCTGCCCACACCAAGCAGGGCCAGTGCTGGTCCCGGCGGGCAGAGGCCGGGCTGGCGCTGTGGCTGGAGCGCGGCCGCTGGCGTGGCCCCTGGAGCCAACGTCCGCTCCTGCAGCTGTGTTTATCCCCAGTCCCGGCGCGCGTTTTCCTTCCTCAGGTTCCCTCTGCAATTCCCATCAAGGGCCGCATCCTGCTCCCCTTCCTGCTGCTGGCCGGAGCCAGGCGCTGCCAAGCCCTGCCCAGCCGAGGCGGGGGCACCCCGCGGTGCTGGGGTGGGGAGGTGCCCGCCCTGGGGCCGGCAGCCCCTTTCCCACCGGGATCCAGGTGCCCGCCCGTGGGATCCCACCGGGAGGATGGGAGCCCCGCTCCCGTGCCTGTGACAGGACAGCAGAGGTGGCGGGGCAGAGAAGCCGCCACGTCCCGGAGTCCCGGGCTGGGGGTCCCCGTTCCCCAGAGCCCCCTGAGTCAGGGGGAAGGGGCCGAGCCCCCGCCCCGAGCCCCAGCCAGTCCCTGCCCCCTCGGATGGGGAAGTCGCTCTTCCTCTTCCCGCCCTGACACGCGGCTTCCTGCGGCCGAGGCTGTGCCGTGACCCCCGCCCTGCCTGGCTGCGCCCTGAGCCCCGGGACAGGCACGGGGGGCTGCCAGGAACGCCCCGCAGCGCGGTGCCTCAGCCTGCCCAGCGCGGTGCCTGAGCCTGCCCAGCGCGGTGCCTCAGCCAGCCCGGCCCGGTGCCTGAGCCTGCCCAGCGCGGTGCCTGAGCCAGCCCAGCGCGGTGCCTGAGCCAGCCCAGCGCGGTGCCTCAGCCAGCCCGGCCCGGTGCCTCAGCGGGCCCGGCGCGGTGCCTCAGCCTGCCCAGCGCGGTGCCTCAGCCAGCCCGGCGCGGTGCCTCAGCCTGCCCGGCGCGGTGCCTCAGTGTGCCCAGCGCGGTGCCTCAGCCAGCCCAGCGCGGTGCCTGAGCCTGCCCAGCGCGGTGCCTGAGCCAGCCCGGCGCGGTGCCTCAGCGGGCCCAGCGCGGTGCCTCAGCCTGCCCAGCGCGGTGCCTCAGCCTGCCCAGCGCGGTGCCTCAGCCTGCCCGGCGCGGTGCCTCAGCCTGCCCGGCGCGGTGCCTCAGCCTGCCCGGCCCGGTGTCTCAGCCAGCCCGGCGCGGTGCCTCAGCGGGCCCAGCGCGGTGCCTCAGCCAGCCCAGCGCGGTGCCTCAGCGGGCCCGGCGCGGTGCCTCAGCCTGCCCAGCGCGGTGCCTCAGCCAGCCCGGCGCGGTGCCTGAGCCTGCCCAGCGCGGTGCCTCAGCCAGCCCGGCCCGGTGCCTGAGCCTGCCCAGCGCGGTGCCTCAGCCAGCCCGGCCCGGTGCCTGAGCCAGCCCGGCGCGGTGCCTGAGCCCGCCCAGCGCGGTGCCTCAGCCAGCCCGGCGCGGTGCCTCAGCCAGCCCGGCGCGGTGCCTCAGCGGGCCCGGCGCGGTGCCTCAGCCTGCCCAGCGCGGTGCCTCAGCGGGCCCAGCGCGGTGCCTCAGCCAGCCCAGCGCGGTGCCTCAGCCTGCCCAGAGCGGCCCCGCTTCCCCAGGCAGGGCATCCCACACCTCTGCCGTGTGAGCGGGGAGCGGCGGGGCAGCACAGCCCCCCCGGCCCCACCCCCGCAGGAAGCCGCCTGCAGGGTCCCAGGGGGCCACAAACGCAGTCCCGGCCTTTGGCCTCCAGTTTGGGAGCAGACGAAGCCCGGAGGTTTCCTCACAGCCCTTTGCAGCAGCTGCTCAGGCCGGGGCAGGCACAGGCAGGGGGATCCCGGGGCTGCAGGGCTCAGAGGGGACAGAGGGGTGGCAGCAGGAGCAAGGGAGCAGGAGGAGAGTGATGAGGACGGGACCCAAATCAAGACAGTGGGATCAGGATCAAGGAGACCAGGACAGTGGGAGAAGGAACTGGATCAGGGGGAGCTGGAGCAGGACAGTGGGGGAAGGAAGTGGATCAGAGCAATGGGACCAGGAGCAGAGGGAGAAGGAGCAGGGCAGTGGGAGGAACAGGGTCAGGGTCATGGGACCAGGATCAGGGGATCAGGGTCAGGACTGTGGGAGACTGAGGTCCCTCCATGGCTGCACAGGGCCACCCTTGGGCATGTGCACCTTCCACAGGGGCTGTAACTGCCACCCACGTCCCCTGTGCCCCTTCTGTCCTGCAGCCACCCCATCCCTTTGCCCAGGGCTCCCAGGGCTGGGGGTACCCCAGGGCAGACCCTGGAGTGGGACACAGCTGCCTCTGTCACCCCATGGCCCCATTTGGCCCATCTGACTCAGTCTGGACTCCAAGCACCCCTGAGCACCAGCCTGGCCCTGTGCCCATCCCACAGTGGGACATGGCACACGCTGCTTATGCTGAGCCCAAACCCTGCACCCCCAGACCATCACCTTGGGATGAGCTGCACCTGGCAGGAACCATCCCCATCCCTACCCCATCCCATCCCCACTCCTATCCCCATCCCATCCCATCCCATCCCAGTGCAGAGGAAACACTCGCGCCCATGAGAGCATCACCACCGGGACTCGGAGAGGAGGAGGAAGAGGAGGAGGAGGAGGGGCTAGAGGCCAGGGGTCACTTCTGCAGCCCCCCTGGGGCTGTGGGGCCCCAGAGTGCCCCCGGGTTTGTCACCAGCACGCAGCAGACGTGGGCACACACGGGGCTCACACAGGAGTGTTTGGGCTCCGCCAGCCCTGGCAGTGCCAGCACCAGGTACGAGGTGCCCGTGGCACAGCCAGGGGCCCTGCGGGCACAGCCCATCCTCGCAGGGCAAACACCTCGCTGAGGAGGGGGCTCTGTGTGGGGCAGAGCCCCCGCAGCAGCTCCAGGTGTGGCTGGGTGCCCAGGAGGGGGAGGTGGGTGCCCAGGAGGGGGAGGTGGGTGCCAGGGCAGCTCTGGCTCTGTCACAACCAGGGTTTGCAGCCACAGCCACCACTGCACGGACCCGAGCAGCCCCCGCAGCCCCAGGCAAACCTCGACTCACACTTGTCTTCCCAGGGAGGATGAGGAGGGACCTGTGCCCTGCCTCCCAGCCTGCTGGGCCCCTGTGTGCCCCAGCACGGGACAGGAGGGTTGGCAGGAGCCCTGCCAAAGGAACCCCGTTCCAGGACAGGGCCAGGGGCTGCCCGGTGGCATCCTCGTGGTGCCAGGCGGGGGCTGGAGGTCACCCGTGTCCCTGCAGCCACGCTGGGGCTCCCGCGGGTCCCGCTGCCCTGGGGCCAGGGTGGGCCGGTCCGGGCACACTGGGTGGGTGCCTTGGCCCCGCTGTGCCCCCACCGCGGCTGCCAGCTCCGCTGCCGCCGGCACAAGGCCAGCTCTGTTCTCCCAGGAAATCCGCGGCCGGCAGCATTTAACCCCTTCGGGGCCCCGGGATCAAAGCGGCCCCGTGGGGCTGAGGGGACAGACAGCCCGCGGGGGACACAGCCCGTGGGGGCACCTGCCCCTTCCAGCCCCACGGGAGGGGCCCGGGGAAGGGAGGGTGGGAGCACGGGGGGCTGCCCCATGCCCAGCCCCGTGCCCAGCCCTCCTCGCTGCGGTGGCACTCGGATCGGATGGGTTTGGGGTGCTGGGGAGAGGGGGGGCGGCAAGGGGGGCTGTGGGTGACACACAGAGGTCCCCCCCTGCCACCGCCACCCCCCGGCACGGGAAAAGCGACTCATCTGTTCAGCAGAAAAGGGAAGCAAAACCCTCTGCCAGCGCTCCCGGCCGGGGCAGCCCCCGGGGGTTTTCCACCGGGGAAGTGGAGCAGCCGCCCCCGTGAGCTCCCTGTCCCACGGTCCCCAAACCTGACCCGGCCTCCCCGGGCCGGCCCTGCACCCCCCATAGCCGCCGGCACACCCCACTTGGGGCACCTCACACCCCACCCTGTGCACCCCACCCTGCCCCGGGCGCCCCTCCCCAGCCGCGGGGTCCATCCCGAGGGAGGTGCCCAGGTCCACCCAAGGCTGGGGGTCACCAGCCCCAGTCACTGGGGTCACTCCTGCTCTGTGGGGGCTGGCACAGCGTTGTTCCCCCGGCCCTGCCGCCAGCTCAGCAGCAGAAAGAGGAAATTAATAAAACTATTAAAATCTCTAAATGCCCAGCAGGGACCCTGCGGGGGTCCATGGCCATGGTGGGGAGCCAGGGACCCCTCAGGGACCCCTCAGCTCTGCCCCAGGCTCTGCCAGGACAGCTAAAATAACTTCCATGCTGAGTCGGAGGATTTTGATTTCCCTCATTTTCCAGCTGCCGTGACTAATTTCCTCATTTTATTTCCCTCCCAGGCCAGGTCCCGCTCTGCCCCTGGCCACGGCCACTCCCAGCCCTTGGCCTCTGCTCCAGGTGCTGCCAAAGCTCTGCAGCTCCGGGGCTGGAGCTGGGTCCAGGCCCCTCGAGGGGATGCGGTGACCCCCTGCTTGACCTGGCCACTGTTCCCAGCAAGCACAGAGCCGGCATCAGAGGGGAGCTGGGGTGGAGGGAGGGAGGGAGGGGTGGATGGAGGGATGGAGGGATGGATGGAGGGATGGATGGAGGGATGGGTGGATGGATGGATGGATGGATGGATGGATGGATGGGTGATGGATGGAGGGATGGGTGGATGGATGGATGGATGGATGGATGGCTGGATGGATGGATGATGGATGGATGATGGATGGATGGATGGATGATGGATGGATGGATGGATGGGTGGAGGGATGGATGATGGATGGAGGGATGGATGGAGGGATGGATGGGTGCATGGATGCATGCATGCATGGATGGATGGATGATGGATGGATGGATGGATGGATGATGGATGGAGGGATGGATGGGTGGAGGAATGGATGATGGATGGATGGATGGATGGAGCGATGGATGGATGGATGGATGGATGGATGATGGATGCAGGGATGGATGGATGGATGATGGATGGATGGAGGGATGGATGGAGGGATGGATGGATGATGGATGGATGCATGGATGATGGATGGATGGAGGGATGGATGGATGGATGGATGGATGATGGATGATGGATGGATGGAGGGATGGATGGATGGATAGATGGATGGAGGGATGGATGATGGATGGAGCCAGGCAGGCTCCATGGCCTCCAGTGGAGCTGCTGGTGGGTCCCAGCAGCACCGTGCTGCTCCGGCACCTCTCTGGGCCACGGCCAAACCAAACCCACTTCAATGCACGAGGACACAGCCCACACCTGCACCCGCAGCCGGCCCCACCACAGCTGCCCACAGGTGCTCCCAGCCCCGGTGCCGGCCCCGTCCCACCACACTGCCACCACAGCTTGTCCCCATAGGCCACAAACGATACCTCAGTACCTCAGTGGCTTCTCCTTCCCACCAGCCAGGTGGAGGAAGCCCAGCAGCCCCCAACCCCAGCACCCATCCACACCCCCCACAGGCTCTGGGGGACCCGTGGGTGTCCCCACGCTGACTGAGTGACCCAGTGGCCCTGGGGGAGACCCCGGGGGGACCCCACAATGAGCACCCACCACAGGCACCCCTGGCACAGGGACAGCCCTGGCACGTCCTGGCTGCTGCACACGTGTGACAGCACCTGCAAGGGGTGTGTGGGGTCAGTGCAGAGGGGTCAGTGGGTCAGTACAGAGGGGTCAGTGGGTCAGTGCAGAGGGGTCAGTGGGTCAGTACAGAAGGGTCAGTGGGTCAGTGTGGGGGGCCAGGTCAGGGGATCAGGGGGGTCAGTACAGAGGGGGTCAGTGGGTCAGTACAGAGGGGTCAGTGGGCCAGTGTGGGGGCCAGGTCAGGGGATCAGTGGGGTCAGTACAGAGGGGGTCAGTGGGTCAGTACAGAGGGGATCAGGGGGGTCAGTACAGAGGGGGTCAGTGGGTCAGTACAGAGGGGTCAGTGGGCCAGTGTGGGGGCCAGGTCAGGGGATCAGTGGGGTCAGTACAGAGGGGGTCAGTGGGTCAGTACAGAGGTGGTCAGTGGGTCAGTACAGAGGGGGTCAGTGGGTCAGTGTGGGGGCCAGGTCAGGGGATCAGTGGGGTCAGTGCAGTATGGTCAGTGCGGGGGGCTCAGTGGGTCATTGCACGGGGGTCGGGGGGCAGTGCAGGGGGTCGGTGGGTCAGTACGGGGCCGCGGGCCGTGCAGCGTTCCCCGGTGTCAGCGCGGCCCCAGCAGCGCCGGGCCGGGAGCGGGGCGGGGGTGCGGCTGCACATTCGGCGGCTGCGGGGCCGGGGCCGGGGGTCCCGCCGAGGGGGTCGGGCCGGGCCCGTTTCTGTCCCCGCTCTGTCCCGGCAGTGCCGGCCCCGCTCCCGCCCCGAGCTCCGCTCCTCCGGCACCCCGTGCCCCGTTATCCCCGGCTGTCCCGTTATCCCCGGAGCCCCGGTGTCCCTGACGGTTCCGTTATCCCCGGCGGTCCCGTTCTCCCCGGAGCTCCGCTATCCCAGCCCCGTTCTCCCCGGAGCTCCGTTATCCCGGGCAGTCCCGTTATCCCCGGCTGTCCCGCTCCGGGCGGGTCCCGCTGCCGCCGCCCCCGCCCTGGCCCGACAGGCGGCTCCTCCCTCCCCCCGGCTCGACCCCGGCCCCGCGGGGACCCCCGGCCCCGGGACCCCCCGGTCCCCCCCGGTGCCCCCGGCCCCGCACTCACCCCGGGGCATGGCGCGGCGGCGGGCGCGGGGCCGGGGCGGCAGCGGCAGCGGGACGAGCAGCAGCACCAAGAGGAGGAGGAGGAGGAGGAGGAGGAGGAAGTCTGCGGCCGCCTCCTCCGCCGCCCCGGGCGGTCCCGCGGAGAAACTTCCCCCGCCGCGCCCGGCTCCCCGCGCCCGCCGCTTCCTTCCTCGGTGCGGGGCCGGGGCAGCGCAGCCCCCGCGCCCTCCGCCGTCGGCCCGGGCTGCGGGCACCGGGACGGGGCTGCGGCGGCTGTGGGGCAGGACCCCGGGCCATGACCCCCCGGGACCGCCCCGAGCAGGGACCCGCAGCCCCCGGGGCCGGGTGGGAGCAGGGACGCTTCTCTTCCGCCGGCTGCCTGCGCGCTCCGAACCTCCCTTGAGCCCCCACCCCTGAGCCCCCCACCCTTGAGCCCCCACCCCGAGCCCACCTCTGACCCCCCCCAACCCCATTCCTGCCCCTCCAACCCCGTCACTCATCCCTGACTCCCCCCTCGGCCCCCCCGCCACTCACCCCGACCCCACCGCTGGGGACAGGGCTGGGGACAGGGACACGCCGGGACGGGCACTGCCAGCCCAGGGGGACCAGAGCTCTGGGGGTGCAGGGGGGTGACAAGGGAGGGGACCCCCCCCCCCCCCCCCGTTCGGGGCTACCTGGGGACTCGGGGGCTGCTGGCGGGGGCGGGTGACACCCCCGCCCTCGGGGTGTGGGTGGGCTGACAGCACAGTGGGAACCAGCTGCCCCCCAAGGGGGAGCAGGGGGTCCCGGGGCTACTGCGGGAGTGCCCCCCGAGCTGTGCTGGGTCACGGCCAGAGGAGCCCTGGCGCCGGGAGGGTCCCCCCAAGGGTCCCCCAAGCCGGGAGTCCCCATAAGGGCCAGGTCCCCCCAAGAGCACCCGCAGCCCATGGGGGTCCCTGGGGCAGGAGGGGCTTGTGGGGGTCACCCAGGGATGGAGGGGCGGCAGTTCCCGGGGCGAGTGGCCTGTCCCCATCCTCATCTCGGGGTCTGCAGGTGTGGGACACCCGCCCACACCCGGCGGCTTCCCCAGCGCCAGCACGGGGACCAGAAGTGGCACCTAGCGGGGGCTGGACATCAGCCCGGGCACCAGCCAGCCCCGTGTCCCAGCCCGAGGGGCCAGCCTGGGACCCCCATCCCAGAGCGGGGGCGTGGGGCACCTGGCGGGGAGGAGCCAGCTCCGGGGACACGGCTGTCACTGCTCGGAGCACCCCGGGCAGAGTGGGGCAGGATGTGAGGAGCGGGACAGGATGCGAGGAGCGGGGCAGGATGCGAGGAGCGGGGCAGGATGCGAGCTTCCCGTCCCCCCGCGGGCTGCTGGCCTCCGGGCACTGCTGGCACCGCCCCGGGTGCCACCGAGAGCGCGGGGCCCTGCAGGTGTCGCAGCTCGGGGAGGTGTTGAAAGCTCCTCAACCGCACTGCGAGCGGGGAACCACGTGCTGGGACCTCAGAATGTCACTGCCCAGAGAGCGGGGGGCTGTGACATGTCGCGGTGTGTGACATGTCGCGGTGTGTGACACGCCCCCCCGGCCCGGCCATTCCCCGCTGTGCCCACCAGGGGGCGCTGCGGACCAGCGCCGTGCGCGCGCGGGCGGGAGCGGGGGCGTGGGCACGTGCCCGCCCGTTGGCCCCGCCCCTTTGGTGGGTGTGGTCACGCGGCGCTGGGCCACGCCCCCTGTCAGCGCGCGCGCGGCGGCGCCAGGGCCCGGTGCGTAGGGCGGCGCGCGGGGGGGGCGGGCGAGACCACCTCGGCAGCGTGGGGGGGTGCGGGGCAATCCCGGCACAGACAGAGCGGGGTTTTCCGGTTTTCCGGGGGGCACCGGTGCGAGAAGGCGGCGGAAGGACGGAGCAGGCCGGGGAGACGCTAGCGGAGGTGGCGAGAAGAAAGGTTATCCCGGCAGAGGGGCGAGAGGGCGGCGGGGTTATCCCGGGAAGAGACCACTGGGGGCGGGGGGACTGGGGCTGTCCCGGGAGAGACCACTACGGCGGGGGGGGAGCCTGTCCTGGGAGAGACCACTCCAGGGCGGGGGGGCGGAGGGTTCCGGTAGCCGGTGCGCGGCCGCAGCTGGCGGCGGTGCCGGTGCAGCCGGGTTTATCGGGATAGCCGGGATAACCGGGACACCCCGCAGCCCCTCAGCCGGTGCCGATGCCGAGGAGCAGCTGACGGCGGCGGGGACGCGGAAATGGAGCTGCGGCCGGGCCGGGCCGTGCGGGCGCTGTGCGGCCTCTTCCTCCTCCTCCTCCTCCTCCTCCTCCTCCTCCTGCAGCATCCCGGCCGCGCCGAGCGGGCCCCCGGCACCCACCTGGACGACTCGGCCATCGCAGGTGAGCCCCCGCCCGGCGCCCCCGGGCTGCCCCTGCCCGCCCCGCTGGGCTCGGGCGCTGCCCGGGAAGGCCCTGGCAGCGCCCCCCGCACTCCGATTTGGGGCCATTCCTCCGGGTTTCGGGCAAGAGCTGCAGCCATCCCCGGCCCGGACCCGGGTGGGCACCTCGCAGGGACCGAAATAATCCGTGCTTGTTATTGCAGCGGGCTCCGGCTGTTTGGGTCAAAAGTTTTAAATTTCAACTCATTTAGAACGTTGCGCTCTTCTTCGTTAAATCGCATCGACTGGCACCGGTTCGCGGGATTTAAGATTATTCGTGTTATTTTACTTGTTTACGCTCTGGTAACGAGAGCCTGGCGGGGAGCTGGGGATGGTGCCGAGCATTCCGGTGCTCGGTTTGTTTTTTAAGCACATTCCCGGCTGTGGCACCCCCAGAGCTGTTCCCCTGCGCTCCAGGGACGAGCGAGTCCCACCTGAGGAGCGCCGGCAGCACAGCCCCGCCGCCCGGACACTGCTTCCCCCTATTTCCAGGGGAAGCCGAGCCGGTGGGGCTCCCCTCGGGGCCCGGCTGGGAGCCGGTGGCACCTCCGTGGGCTCCGTGTCCTTGTGGCAGTGCCCGAGGTCAGCGGGACCCGGCCCTCGGTGCCGCTGTGGGGCCGGGAGCGGGCCGGGACCCCCGGGCCGTGCGCGGCCTCAGCCCCCGAGCAGCTCCGGGCACCGGGAGGGCCGAGCCCCGCTCCCGGGGCCCGCAGCGTGCCCGGGGACAGCGGGCAGGCTTTGCTGGGGCGGTGGGAGCGGGCCGGGCTGCGGCTCGGGGCAGGGCAAGGTGTCATCCGTGTGTGGATGTCGGTGTTGGGTGAACAGCCGTGTCCTGGAAGGGTTCGGCGTTGTGCTGGTTGGGCTCGGGGCTCGGGGCAGCCCCGGCAGCCGTGGGGTGGGCAGAGGCAGCAGCTGGCTGTGTGCGGGGAGGCTGCTCCGTGTCCCGGCCGGCCGTGGGCTCTGTGTGTGCCTCGCTGCTCGGGGCAAGGGGCTCCTCATCGCCTCTCCCCGTGCTCCTGACCCCTCGGGCCAGCTCGCATCCAGTCCGCTCCGCTAAGGAAACTGGATCTCCGCAGTCCCTGTGAAGCGAGGTTTGTGCCTCCAAGGAATTTCCATTGCGGTTATTTTTGGAGGCCCTGCAGAAGTGTGGCAGCCTGGGTGATTCAGCTGCTGGCTCTGCTCTTGGCGGCGAGCGGAGGCAGCCCCGGGGCCTGGGCTCCCAGAAATTCCCCCCTCGGAACGGCTGTTCCTGCTGCACCAGTGCTGTGGGTCACTCTGGGCCGTGTTTTGGTTGCTGCTGGCTTCCCAAACCTGCCAGGGATTAATGGCTGGCTACAGGCTGGAGCCCCAAAGTGCAGGAGTGTGCTCAGGGAGGGATTTGTGTCCATTGCCACAGCTCCTTGCCCTCTGCTGCCGCAGCTCCGCGTGTCCTCTGAGGTCTCTTGGTTTGGTTTGAACCCTTGGAGCTGTTGCTCGCAGCTCACAGCAGGGAATGTCCTCAGCCGGCACAGGAGACACTTTTGCTGGTGCTTTCCCTGGAAGCAGAAGGTGTTGGCTGCTCGCTGTGAGGCAGAGGTGAGTGTTGGCCGCCGTTCTGAAAGTGAAAGTGCTGGCTTTTGACACATTTTCCATCGTGCAAAGCTGCCTTTATTTTTTTTTTTTTTAATTCTTTAATTAGGATGGCAGGATTTTAATGATAAACTGTCAGCACCGGGGAAGTTTTTCAGGCGATGCAGGGAGGTGTTTGCAGAGCAGAAGCCTGAGCTGCAGCACTCCTTGGGCTGCTGAGATTCCCCTGCACACCCAGGGGATGGATGCATCAGCAGGTTTGGTAGAGGATTAGTGAATGATCCCGATTCCTGGGATGTGTTTTTGAGCAAGAGTTTGAAACGGGTGGGTTTATCCATGCAGGAAAACCCGAGTTGGTGACTGAAGCCCGGGGAAAACCAGATTTTCTCCTGGCTTTGACTCACTCAGAGGCAAATTGAGGCCTTAATCTTTGATCTCTAATCTTTTCCTGCCGGGATCAGGTTGAAGTTTGGTTCCACTCGGCAGCACAGGAGCAATTTCCCAAGGTGTGGGGGTTTGGAGCCCAGGCCGGGCAGAAGGAGCCCCTGGCCTTGCCCCGAGCCCAGCTTTGGGCTCCTGCCGCTGTCACAGGATGTGTGACCGGCCCCCGGTATTGTTCGCACCCGCCCTGGTTATTTTTAGCCCGAATTTGTCAGGATGCAGCCCGGCCCCGGGGCCTTTTCACACCCCCTAAAAGGGGGCAAACTGGGCTTTCAGGGATTTTTTTTCCCCCCTCTTTCTGCTCATTTGCTGTAATCTGGCTGTTGCCAAATCAGCCAGGTTTTGGTCCTTTTCCTGGTCCTTATCAGAACATCCTCTGGGGTTGTTGCCAGTGTTTTACACAAGTTTTGTGTGGGCCATCAAAAAAGTGACCTATTGTTTGGGTCAAAAGTCTTAAATTTCATCTCATTTAAAATACTAACCCTGCTCAGTTGGCTCTTCCTCCTTAAATCACGTCACCTGGAACCAGTCTGTGGGATTTAGGGTTGTTTTTGTTTTAATTGTTTGCCCTCTCTGTAGTCCAGCACAGGTGGGCACTCCCAGGTGTGTTTGTAGGAGATGCAAGAAAAAACTGCCTGTGGGGAGGCAGGGTTTGGGTGGCTGGGGTTCATCCCTGGTTCCCTTAATGGTGACAACTTCCACCTGCAGATCCAGACCTGCCCCGTGTGCCTGCAGGAGTGTGGCAGTGCTGCAGGTCTGCATTGCCCTGAGCTTATTTAATTGTGTGTGGGATCCCCTCCTCCTGTGCTCTGCCATCCACAGGGCTGTGGGGCCTCTGTGGCATCCTTGAGGCGAGTCAGGGATTGTGGCCTGGCTTCTCCCTCCTCCCTGCAGCAGTTCAGGGATGGGCCCTGAGCTGTGTGCTGGGGTTGAGGCGTTTTTGGGTGGTGTGGAGCTCCTGCCTTGGGGTGCTGAGGGCTGGACTCTGCTGCAGGGCTGGCACAGGTTTGGTCTCTTCTTCTCTTTCTCTTCCTTTCTCCCGCCCTGTCTCCTGCTTCCCTGTCTTGATTCCTTGATCACAACATTTCTTGAGTCATCTTTGCTCTTACCTAAGTGGTTTAACAAACAAGCTAAAGAAACATCCTGCTAGTGTTGGTGTCCAAAGCTGGAGGGCTGTGCCCAGGGCTGTTTCTCAGTTTGCCTGGAGCACCCTGAGCTGCCCTTAAAGCCAGGGAACATCCTGGGGAACAAAGCCACTGTGGGGAAGGGGGGCTGCAGCCACAGGCTGCTGTCCCTGATTCCAGAGGGGGAGAACCTGAATTTCTGGCCCAAGCCCTGTCTGTCCTTGCCATCCCAAGGCCCAGGGGCTCACTGGAAGTGAATCCTTTGTTGCAAAGCCTCTGCCTTGGGAGGTGATGGGTTTGGGCTTGAAACTGGCAGTGAAAGCTTTTGGCATCTGAGCAGGATGTGGCCCTGTGGAGCTTTTGGAAGCTCAGTGCAGGCTCATCCTGCAGGCTGGGTCTGTGTCCTTCCATGGGCCTGGCAGAGTTCATGGGACACAGCCACAGCTCTGCCCTCCTTGCCTTGGTAAAATGCCTTTTAAATTAATTCCTTCCAGGGGTGCACGGTCAGGAGTAGAAGTTGCCCCTGTGAGCAGCAGCTTTGGGCTGGGCAAGGCAGGTGAAGCAGTTGTGAGAATGCTTGGAGAGCTCTGCTGGGAAATAGTCCATGTTCTTCCCCAGCTCGGCTGGAAGCCCCGGTGGATTGCACAGCCTTGGCTTTTTTCAGGAATGAAACTCATCTCGAGGAATTGCCATTCTGAGAGGTGGAAAATTTGTGTTTTGGCAGCAAACTGGCCTCATGTGGAGGAGGAGGAGGAGCAGGACTGACTGGGCAGCTCTGGGGCTGCTGGGGAGCTCCTGGCTCCCTCCAGCTCATTCCCTTCCCTGCTTGGCCCGGAAACTTGGAGCGACGCTCAGCTGGATCACAGAGAGGATCTTAATTCAATTTCTCGTTAGATTTATGTATTTACTCCCTTGGAAAGCAGCAGAGTCCGTGTCTCCTGTGCCCCTCGGGTGGTCCAATCCCACAGGAGCGGTGCAGGGGAGCTGCTGGGACACTGCCTGCTCTGCTGGGGCTGCAGGGAGCTGGGTCTCAACTGCAGAGGGATATCCCTGCAGGGATACACACCTGGGAAGTGCAAGGCAGCAATCCTGCTGGCCCTCCCATCCTTGGCTCTCAGGGGGGGATTGGGGCAGTAGGTGTGTGAGGAAGGAGCCTCCTGGCATCCCCTGTGGGGCAGCTGCAGGGTCTGGGATGCTTTGGGGGTCCTGGAGTGGAGCCTTATCCCAAGAGGAGTGGGAAGGAAAAGCACTTTGTGTTTCTCTGGCCTGCTCAGTTGTTGTTTGGCTCGTGGGCTGCCTGGGCATGTTGGCACATCACAATTCCCTGTGAGAGCTCTCTCCTCCTCTGGGCAGGGGCTGGAGGGACGGGTGAGTGTCCAGGGCAGCCCAGGGGGGCTGAGGTACCCTCCCATGAGGTGTAGTTCATGATCTGCCTGGGATTTGGGGAGGGGAGGGAACTAAAAGGCCATCCTGGTACTTAGGGGCTGCCCAGGGAGCTTTGCAGTGCCCATCCCTGGAGGTGGCACCTGGAGGTGGCACTCAGAGCTCTGGGCTGGGGACAAGGTGGGCACAGCTGGGACTGCCTGGGCTGGGAGAGTTTTCCAGCCCCAGGGATTTGGGGGATTCTGTGATTTGTTAGTACAGAAACCCTTTCAGCAAGCAGGTGGCTGGAAAGCAGCACTTCCCTGAGGTTCTCCCTCTCCTGTCCCACTTGGAGGCCGTGCTGGTGGAAGCTCTGCCGGGGGCTCGTGTCCCTGGTGGCTCCAGGCCCAGGGTCAGTGCCAGGCCTGGGCACCCTGCAGTGCTGGACTGTGCCCAGCCTGGCGCTCTGCTGCCCACAGCCCTGACTGCACACACTTATTTGTGTTAAGAAAGCTGTTTTCCTTCATTAATTAGCTTAGCTTTGAATCCAGAGAGGGGGAAGTGAACTCCTGAGCAGGCAGAGTGAGCGGGGGAGTTGCAGCTCTCCCTGGGCAGCTCTGGGGTTCCCACTGGAAGGGCCCTTTTGGGACCAGGGTGGTTCCTGTTCCCAGCTGTGTGGAGCCTGCTGTGGGTCACTGGAGGGGCAGTGGGTGCTGGGAACAGGAGATGGGACCTTTACTGCTGTGGGGTGAAGCTGTGGGGATCCCCCGTGCCCCCAGCTGGGGAAGGAGATTCCATCTCCTCTCCTTGTGTCAGTCAGGTGCTCCTGGGGAGAAACCCTTCCCTGGCAGGGTGGGCAGGGCTGGCACAGGGTGCCCAGAGCAGCTGTGGCTGCCCCTGGATCCCTGGCAGTGCCCAAGGCCAGGCTGGACACTGGGGCTGGGAGCAGCCTGGGGCAGTGGGAGGTGTCCCTGCCATGGCTGGGGTGGGATGGGATGGACCTTTATGGTGCCTGCAAGCCCAAAGCAGCATGGGATGCTGTGAATAATGGGGGATTTGGCCTCTTTTCTGCCTTCTCCCTGTTACCAGGTGCAGCCCTGGGACCTGCTGCTTCCCCCTCCTGCCCTCCAGACTCCCTTTGCTGCTGAACTTGGGGCTGTTTCCTGTGGAGGCAGCACTGTCGTGCTGAGTGTCTGCTCTGCTCCCATGGCTGATCCAAGCTGGGCTCTCTGGAACACTTTAATTTTCCCTCCCCCTCGTTTCCCCAGCCCCTGCAGCCCTGCCTGATTAATTTTCTGGCACCTCCAGAGCTCTGGTTCAGTTTTAGGAGCTGGTGCTGGCAGGGACGAAGGACTCTTTAATTAAAGCCATTGCTCTGTCACTCCTGCAGCACCTGGGAGCCTTGAGGGGCTCCTGCCTCACGCTGTGCCAGGGCCTCACCACTCACAAGGAACAATTTCTTCCCAGTATTCCCTCTGACTGTGCCCTCTGGCACTGGGAACCATTCCCTGGCTCCTGTCCCTCTGTCCCTTGTCCCCAGTCCCTCTGCAGCTCTCCTGGAGCCCCTTCAGGCCCTGCCAGGGGCTCTGAGCTCTCTGCAGTAATCCTAAGAACACAATTTGTGGTCAGGAGTGATGGCAGGACTGTGCCCAGGAGCTTTCCTGGCAGCCCTGGCTCTGCAGTCCCTGGAAAACCTTCAGAGGAGCATGAGGAAGTCATTAGGGAGCTGTGCATGGTTCTGTCCCTGGATTGTCCCTGCCTGCTTGTTTTCCCTCCATGAAATAGTACCGGGATGCTTGTTTGTTTGGATTATGGACCTATTTTTAAGTAACCTATTTTTTCCACTTTGGAAAATGCATTAACTGACTGTGTGTCACGGACATCTGTGGAGTTTGACTTTGGGAACCACCAAGTGCTCCTGGAAGTCTCTCACCAGCCTCAGTGGTTGCCAGTGGCACACAGAGATATTTTTTGTATGTATTTGTTCATCTCCACCTTGCTGAAATTTGCTGTAAGAGACATCTGCAGGATCCACAGACAGCTCCTTGGAGGTGCACTTTATCCCACCATGGAGCTCTGCCTGTTCCCAGTTCCACCATCCCTTCACCCCCTCCAGGATTTGGAAATGCTGATCCCAGCAGCTCTCAGAAAGTGGGAGCAGCAGCAGTGCAGCTGGGAACTGGGAACGGGGATGGTTGGTAACACACACACACACGTCTTGCAGGAAAAGACACTGTTTTTGTAGCCCAGTGTTTGTTTTTCCCTGAAGGACAGAGCTTTAAGGTCAGTTTAATTCTTCTCTACAGGTTTAGAGCTCTGGGGCCGTAAATTCGGCTGTTCTGGGAGGGTAAAAACACAATAAACAGGAGAACTTGAGGAATGTTCCTCTCTGAGTTACAAAGGAACAGCTTGCTGCTTGGAACAGCCTGCCCCTTCCTAGGCAAGGGAGGCTTTGGATTGCAGGAAAGGGAGGAATAATTCAGGATTAAAGCTGCTAAGCAATGCATGTGTTTAGATCTGTGAGGGTGCCAGGACATAATTAATGGGTGAGTAAGCCAAAGGGAAAAAAAAAAAAAAGTTATTTTTTAAACTGGATAGAGATGGATGGAGGATAGAAACTAATTTTTGTGGGGGACAGCAATAATTCTGGAAGTAAGCAGCTGCTGTTGTTCAGGGTGCCTGGGTGGGTTTGTTCCGGTGCTTGGCAGTTGGAAGGGAAAAAATCCAGGTTTGGCACCTTGTGCTGGCCTGGTGCTCATCACAGAGCAGCTGCAGGACTGCAGGTGAGTGAGGAGCCCTCCAGGCCAGGCAGTGGAGGGGTTATTCCCTCTTACTCCCACCTGTGATGCCTTTTCCCACTGCTGGGGCTGAGCTCAGCCTTTGGTGCTGAGGGAGGTGATCCCATCTCAGGCAGGACAGATCCCCCTGCAGCTTCCCAGCTTCCTCCTGTGCTTGGCATTTCTGGAGCTGCCTCTGAGTCCAGGGGTGAGGTGTTGATGGGGAAATGGCTGATGAAAGGTCTGAGCATCCCAGAGCGTTTTGGGGAGGTGACAGCAGTTGGGTGTTCCTGGGATTTCACAGTGGGGCTGGCCTGTAAGCTGCCACACTGAGGAGATCTTCTTCTCTTTCCAAACCTGTGGAAGGGATCAGGAAGGAGGTTCTTGTCCATGCCATGCTTTTATCTCTGGGGTGTGTGGATCCAGGTGACTCTGCCTGGGGGCTCAGGTGGGTTTGTCCCCAGCCAGGACTGGGCACAAACACAGCACAGCTGCTGATGCTCCCCGGGGCTGTGGGGGTTGGATTGTGCCAGGCTCTGCCAGAGCAGCCCCATCCACCTCTGCTTTGTCCTGATACCCAGGGTCTCAGACTTCTTGGCTTCCCAGCTCTGGCTGTGGGTGTCCCAGGAGGTGTGAGGGACCCTCTGCTGCAGTGCTGGCAGGATGAAGAGGTTCCTCAGCTTCCTCAGGGAGTGGCACTCCTGCAGCCTGGCCTGCTGAGGCGAGAGTCAGTTAATTAAGCTGTGTCCTGCAGGGCCTCTGGATGAAAGAGGGCATACTCCAAAAGTGTGCAACTGGGAAGTGTGGAAGCTGGGTTGGAGATGCTGATGGTTTTGTGGGAGTGGTGATGGCAGCACAGCTGGCAGAGGGATCTCCTGGTGGGGCAGTGATGGGGGCTGCCCTCATCCCAGCGTGGGTGCTGTCCCTGTCCCACCCCAAGGCTGTCCCCATCCCAAGCACTGCCCTCCTGGCCTCTGGTCCTGCTGCTCTCTGAGGTTTCTCAGGGACCACACTGTTTCCTGGAGATTTGCACTCTGGGTTTTGGAGATCCACAGGTTTTCCTGTTCATTTCATTTGCTGTATCATTAACAAAAGCAGAGGGTGGAAAGGGATATTTGGGGGCATTCAGTGCTGCTCTCCCACACTGCAGGATGATTCCTAGGGAAGTTTCCCTGGCAGCAGTTGGTGTGAGGAGTGGGCTGGCTGGTTATTTTTTTTTTCCCATCTTTTATTTTTCCTCTTGGGAAAGGTGAAAAAAAATGTTTCATGTTTCAAAGGGTGAGGCTCAGCCCTTGGAGTTTGTCATGTTGGAGCAGGAGCCATGGGAATGTCTGGCATTCCTGTGCCATCCTGCCAGATGGATATCTGCAAAGGTGTGCTGGATGGGGCAGTGCTCTCTCCCTGCCACCCCTCCCTTCCCCCGGGCTGGCCTGGGGGATGCTCCCTTGGCACTGACCCCTCTGGAGCTCCCTGTGCCCAGAGCTCAGGGCTGGGGGCAGGGACAGAGCTCAGGGGCAGGGACAGAGCTGGGGCAGGGACAGAGCTGGGGCAGGGACAGGGCTGGGGCAGGGACAGAGGTCAAGGCAGGAACAGGGCTCAGGGCAGGGGACAGGACAGAGCTGTGCACAGGACACAGGACAGAGTTGGGGACAGGGCAGAGCTGTGCACAGGGGACAGGGCAGAGCTGTGCACAGGGGACAGGACAGAGCTGTGCACAGGACAGAGCTGTGCACAGGGGACAGGACAGAGCTGTGCACAGGACAGAGCTGTGCACAGGGGACAGGACAGAGCTGTGCACAGGGGACAGGACAGAGCTGTGCACAGGGGACAGGACAGAGCTGTGCACAGGGGACAGGACAGAGCTGTGCACAGGACAGAGCTGTGGACAGGACACAGGACAGAGCTGTGGACAGGACAGAGCTGTGCACAGGGGACAGGACAGAGCTGTGCACAGGACAGAACTCCACTCGCTGCTGGCCAGAGCCTCCCGCTTTGGAGAACTTGTCCAGCTGGTTTGTTTTTCATCCCGGGGCTATTTTCAGCTGCTCAGCCTAACAAGGTGAAATGGCTGAGATGCTTTCCTGCTCCTGGCACTCTGCTGGGAGGAGGTATCCTGCTATCCCCTGTCCTGCTATCCCCTGTCCCAGCCCATCCCAGCCAGCATCTCAGCAGCACCTGTGGCTCTTGGCTGTGTTGGCACCACTCAGGGTTTTGGAAGAGCCACCTGGGCACCCTGAGCACAGGGAGCCCCAGGTCCCAGCATTGTGATGGCCCTGGTGCCCTGCTGAGGCTGGGAACACGGGCAGGGTCCAGGACAAAGCTGAGCTCTACGTGGGAGAAGCAGCAGGAGAGCCAGGGGTCAGCACAGGCCTGCTGTGCCCACAGGGGTGTGGGATGTGCTGCTCTTGGGTCCTGCCAGGAGCGGTGGGACTGGGGTGGAGGTTGCCTGAGATGCAGGAGAAGGGGGACATCTCACCCCACCTCATTGTTATTCCCACTGAAAGGTGTAATGGGTTCATTCTTGTGATTCCTTTGGGGTTGGGAGAGAAACTCCAGCTGCTGTTCACTCAGGGAACAGGAACTGTTAAACCAAACCCAGGACTTGCTCTGTGATTCAAACTCAGGTGGCTTCTTCAGCATCTGCAAACACCTGTGCTGGGAATGTCTGTTCCACCTCCTCGAGTTCCTCACGGGCTCTGCATGTTTAACTCGTGGTGCTGTGGGGTGTGGGAGCAGCAGGCTCCCTGTTCCCCAGGCAGGACTGAGGTGCAGAGATCCCACCTGGCAGAGCAGGGACCCCTCTCCAAGGGCAGCCTGGTGGCACAGCCTGTGGCACATCCAGCGTTCCTGGCGAGGCTAGGGCCTCACTGACACCTGCCCTGGCCCTGGGAGCAAATGGAGCACCTTCTGCCCTAAAGAAACAAGGGAATTCGTGTTGGAAAGGAGGAGGAAAAAGGCTTTCTTGTTCAGTAGAGACTTGGTGTGAGCATTGGTGGAAATACTCGTGAAGGCTTTGGTGCACAGGGTGAGAAAGGGCTGGGTTTGCTGGAGAGGATCATGGAATTATTTCAGCTGGAAAAGCCCTTGCAGAGTTCAACTAAACCATGTCCCCAAGTGCCACATCCACAGGGCTGTTCAATCCCTCCAGGGATGTGATTCCATCCCTGCCTGGCAGCCTGGGCCACTTTTAATTGGTTTGGACACAAATTTTCAGGGAAGCTGCAGGGAAGTTCTCTGTTTGCAGCAGAGGAGGCAGGAAAGCTCGTGGCTCCTTTTCCCCTTTATGCTGCTGCTGGAAAGAATATTTTCTGCCTGGAGGGTATAGAATGTTTTTTTCCTGATTAATGAGGTATTAAAAAAAGATCCAGAGGAGTCTGGGCTCGTCTTCCTGAGTCACCTGTGTGTTTTTGTTAGGATTTGGCAGGGAGCTTCCCTGGTAGCCAGAGTTATCCCTTTGGTAAACACAGTCCTTTAGTGTGGCTGTGGCTGGTGCTGAAAGCTGAGTCAGCCCAGCCCAACAGAAATAACCCAGAATTTCACATTCTGACAGGATTTTTGCAGCCCAGTGTAGCCAAGTGTTGCTGCTCAGACCCCGGGGCTGCTGCTCCTGTGGCCCTGGAAGAGCTGGAAGGAAATAGCCCTGAATTAGGAGTTTAAAAGAGTCAGATTTGGGTGAATGCAGAGCTCTTTGTAGGTGGTTTGGTTTGCTGGTGCCTCCTTGGCTCTGGGAGTGGACAGGGGTTAGGAGGGATTTATCTGTGGCCTAACGCTGGCTAAACTTAGTCCTGTGTGTTCTGGCTGGGGGGGAAGTGCTGCAGAGGTGTCACTTCTGCTCTTGGGAAAGAAACACCACCAGTACAGCCAGTGGCCGTGTCCTGTGCTGGTACTGGTCAGGAGAGCTGATAGAGAGGAACTCAACTTCCTTTTTTGGCTTTGGGGGATTTTGTTTTTTTTTTTCAGGTCAGCTGATGTAGCCTGAAAGCACACGACTGAAAAAGTAGCATTCATTTTTCCCTGCAAATGCTTTTTCCCTCCAAGTGAAGTTGCCAAAACTCTGAGCAAATAAAGCTTCCAGCCAGGTGACCTGGGGAGTGGGGTTGGCTGGGATGGGCTCTGCTCTCCTCCAGCAGGAGTAGCAGCCCCAAAGCCCCCTGCCCTGGGCTGACCCCACAGCAGAGCTGCTCCAGCCTGGGGGCCCTGCACAGCAAGGGCCTGGAGCTGCTGGAGAGATCCAGAGGGCTGGAGCCCCTCTGGAGCCAGGCTGGGAGAGCTGGGGGTGCTCACCTGGAGAGGAGAAGCTCCAGGGAGAGCTCAGAGCCCCTGGCAGGGCCTGAAGGGGCTCCAGGAGAGCTGCAGAGGGACTGGGGACAAGGGCTGGAGGGACAGGAGCCAGGGAATGGCTCCCAGTGCCAGAGGGCAGGGCTGGCTGGGATCTTGGGAATCAGGAATTGTTCCCTGGCAGGGTGGGCAGGCCCTGGCACAGGGTGCCCAGAGCAGCTGTGGCTGCCCCTGGATCCCTGGCAGTGCCCAAGGCCAGGCTGGGCACTGGGGCTGGGAGCAGCCTGGGACAGTGGGAGGTGTCCCTGCCATGGCAGGGGGGGCACTGGGTAGATTTCTGTGTCTCTTTCAAGAAGAGACCCAGGTGCAGGTTTTTTTACAATTTAACTTTTAAGCTGTTCATGGCAATAATAATGTTCTGTTAAGTATCTCTTTTTTTTTTTTTTTCAGTAATGAAAACATTTTATTTTTAATTCACACACAGAAAGCTGCTGTTCTCAGGTTCAGTGGTTGATGTCATGCAGAAAGTCTTGGTCCCTCCCACACGTGTTTGGGAATAAGAATCTTTTTAAATAAGTCAGGGCCACTTTCTCTGATTTGATGCACATCTCTGAGGCAGTCTCAGCTGGCTGGAAGCTGTGCTGGTCTGTAATTAACCTCTGCTAAATGAAGTGTTCTGTGTTCCGTGGCAGCCACGGACCCTGCAGTGCATTCCCGGGTTGGTCCAAGCTGCTGTTGGCTCCAGCCCGAGCTCTGAGTTCTGTGCTCTGTGTGTTCCACACTGCAGGTGCTTTGCTCAGGGGGCTGCAAGTTCCAGGACAGCTCCTGGTGAGAGAGCTGCCATCCCAAGGGAAAAACAAGGGAATATCCCTTGGGGAATGTGCCCAGTGCAGCCTGCCCAGCGCTCAGGGTGTGAACAGGGAGGGGGATCCTGCTCCCAGAGCCCCTGTCCGTGGCACTGAGCCCCCTCTGAGCACACACAGCCCTTCCCCTTGTGCTTTGTGTTCCCAGGCTCTGCCAGGCCGTGAGGGGAGGGAGAACCATTGTCATCCCCAGGCAGGGCTGGCATTCCTGTGCTGGGAAGGGCTCCACGAGCAGCCATGGAGCCGTTCTCGGGGCTCAGCCCTGCACAGAGCTCCCACCTTTGTTGTT
The DNA here is from genome assembly GCA_017589585.1 of Phylloscopus whistleri. NCBI lineage: Eukaryota > Metazoa > Chordata > Aves > Passeriformes > Phylloscopidae > Phylloscopus > Phylloscopus whistleri. The sequence continues at coordinate 113,356 of JADMLD010001134.1, read as the reverse complement.
CTCAGGGCTCAGCCCTGCACAGAGCTCCCACCTTTGCCTCCGAGTGCCTGCAGGATTTATGGAGCACTCAGCAAGGTGCCTGAGGAATTTATTTGTTTGCCCTAGCGGTGCTGCTCCAAGCACTGCCTGTGCCGTGGGTGGGTTCCTGCCGGGGCCTCGGCCCTCAGGCAGCCATCCCCTCCCCTCATGGGTGATTTATCCCTCTCCCTGAGCTCCGGGGGGCATTTCCTTACCGGTGATTTATCCCTCTCCCTGAGCTCCGGGGGGCATTTCCTTACCGGTGATTTATCCCTCTCCCTGAGCTCCAGGGGGCATTTCCTTACCAGTGCCGGCTGTGGGAAGGATCTGTTTGTTCAGGCCCGGTGGGGCCGGGGTCAGAGCCAGCCCTGCTGCCCTGGCTGCGTGCCCGGGGCGCTCTGCAGGGCACGGTGCCTCTGTGGGGCTGGGGATCACAGCAGGATGGGGCTGCAGAGCTCTGTGGGGTTGGGGATCACAGCAGGATGGGGCTGCAGAGCTCTGTGGGGTTGGGGATCACAGCAGGATGGGGCTGCAGAGCTCTGTGGGGTTGGGGATCACAGCAGGATGGGGCTGCAGAGCTCTGTGGGGTTGGGGATCACAGCAGGATGGGGCTGCAGAGCTCTGTGGGGTTGGGGATCACAGTGGGGCTGCAGAGCTCTGTGGGGTTGGGGATCACAGCGGGATGGGGCTGCAGAGCTCTGTGGGGTTGGGGATCACAGTGGGATGGGGCTGCAGAGCTCTGTGGGGTTGGGGATCACAGTGGGATGGGGCTGCAGAGCTCTGTGGGGTTGGGGATCACAGCAGGATGGGGCTGCAGAGCTCTGTGGGGTTGGGGATCACAGTGGGATGGGGCTGCAGAGCTCTGTGGGGTTGGGGATCACAGTGGGGCTGCAGAGCTCTGTGGGGCTGGGGATCACAGCGGGATGGGGCTGCAGAGCTCTGTGGGGTTGGGGATCACAGCGGGATGGGGCTGCAGAGCTCTGTGGGACAGGGGATCACAGTGGGGCTGCAGAGCTCTGTGGGGTTGGGGATCACAGCGGGATGGGGCTGCAGAGCTCTGTGGGATCGGGGATCACAGTGGGGCTGCAGAGCCCTGTGGGGTTGGGGATCACAGCAGGATGGGGCTGCAGAGCTCTGTGGGGTTGGGGATCACAGCAGGATGGGGCTGCAGAGCTCTGTGGGGTTGGGGATCACAGCGGGATGGGGCTGCAGAGCTCTGTGGGGCTGGGGATCACAGTGGGGCTGCAGAGCTCTGTGGGGTTGGGGATCACAGTGGTATGGGGCTGCAGAGCTCTGTGGGACAGGGGATCACAGTGGGATGGGGCTGCAGAGCTCTGTGGGGTTGGGGATCACAGTGGGATGGGGCTGCAGAGCTCTGTGGGGTTGGGGATCACAGTGGGGCTGCAGAGCTCTGTGGGGTTGGGGATCACAGTGGGGCTGCAGAGCCCTGTGGGGTTGGGGATCACAGTGGGATGGGGCTGCAGAGCTCTGTGGGGTTGGGGATCACAGCGGGATGGGGCTGCAGAGCTCTGTGGGGTTGGGGATCACAGCGGGATGGGGCTGCAGAGCTCTGTGGGGTTGGGGATCACAGTGGGGCTGCAGAGCTCTGTGGGGTTGGGGATCACAGCGGGATGGGGCTGCAGAGCTCTGTGGGGTTGGGGATCACAGTGGGATGGGGCTGCAGAGCTCTGTGGGGTTGGGGATCACAGTGGGATGGGGCTGCAGAGCTCTGTGGGGTTGGGGATCACAGCAGGATGGGGCTGCAGAGCTCTGTGGGGTTGGGGATCACAGTGGGATGGGGCTGCAGAGCTCTGTGGGTTTGGGGATCACAGTGGGGCTGCAGAGCCCTGTGGGGTTGGGGATCACAGTGGGGTTGGGGATCACAGCAGGATGGGGCTGCAGAGCCCTGTGGGGAGGGCAGCAGCAGGGTGGGCTCTGGGCACATGGGGAGCCCTGGGGCAGCACCTGGAACCCCCAGCCCACAGCCCTGGGGGGCACTTGGGGCAATGAAAGGTGCAAGGGACAGAGGGCAGGGCTGGCTGGGATCTTGGGAATCAGGAATTGTTCCCTGGCAGGGTGGGCAGGCCCTGGCACAGGGTGCCCAGAGCAGCTGTGGCTGCCCCTGGATCCCTGGCAGTGCCCAGGGCCAGGTTGGACACGGGCTGGGAGCAGCCTGGGGCAGTGGGAGGTGTCCCTGCCAGGGCAGGGCTGGCACTGGGGGGGATTTGAGGTCCCTCCAACCCAAACCAGTGTGGGATTCCATGGCTGGGCTGTCACAGTCTGGCTCCCAGTGACTGGGGTTTGGAAAGCTGCCCCTTTCCTGCCTCAGCTTCCCCTAAAACCGACTCCACAGTCCAAACCCTGCAGTGCCTCTCCTGCTGCCTGGGGAAGCCACAGCTAAATCATGGTTTAGGAATGATAGGGAAAAAGTGAGCTGGCCTCCTAGGGGCAGCTCAGATGTGCTCATATTTGAGGATTTTCTGGAAAATCTACGCTCCATGTTCCCAGGTGACTCTGGGCAGTCTCAGGGAGGGTTAAGCTGAGTTTAGCAGGGGCAGTGGAGCAGCAGCTGTGGGGTGGCACTGGAGCTGGGCTCAGGAAAGCTTTGGGGGTTTCCTTCTTGGGTTTCTGCTTACACAACATCAGTTTAAAGTGCAGGGGTTGTGTCACACCAGAGCTCTTCCCTGTGTGCTGAGGATGAGGAGTATGCTGTCCAAGGAGTTCCCAGCTTGTCTTTTGAAGCCTCTTTGTTGCTGCAAAGGGCTTGGAGGATTTTGGGAAGTCCGTGTTCAGGGAAAGAGCATCTGAGGTTTGGGATCACTGAAATCCCTGCTGTTCCTAAAGCAGAAGTGGCTGTGTGTCTCCTGCTCCTCAGGGAAGCCAGGGGTGGGAGCTGCCTCTCCATGTGGATTTTTCAGGGCAAGGTTTCAGGAGCTGCTGAGCTGATGGAATCAGCACCACCACCATATTGTCACTGGAAAGCCTTCCCTCCTTCCCACCATCCCTTCTTCCCTCCATCCCTCCTCCCCTGCTCCCTTCTCTCCTTCCCCCTTGACACCACAAGAGGGAACGGCCTCAGGCTGGGCCAGGGGAGGCTCAGCTGGGCCAGCAGCAGGAATTTCCCCATGGAAAGGGAGCTCAGGCCTTGGAACTGCCCAGGGAGCTTTGCAGTGCCCATCCCTGGAGGTGTCACCTGGAGGTGGCACTCAGAGCTCTGGGCTGGGGACAAGGTGGGCACAGCTGGGACTGCCTGGGCTGGGAGGGCTTGGCCAGCCCCAGGGATTTGGGATTCCCTTCTGGGTTTGGCAGCTCCTGCTCTCATCCCCCAGGTTTCATGGCCTAGAGGTGACACCTCACGTTTGGTGTCACCTTTTGGTGCCCCAGCACTGCTGGGACCCTGCTGGGATGATGAGCCTCAGGGTTCCAGTGCTGCTCTTGGTCTGTATCTGTTCTAGAAAGTTCCTCTTTCCCTGGTCACCCTCAGAAATCAGCCACTTCAGGAGAGGTGTTTTTTTATCTGAGGGGTGAATCTCCCCACTATCTCCTCCAAAAGTATCATTACCATCTTCCAGTGTAGCAAAGCATGAAATTCCCAATTTATTCCTGGTTCCACAGTGACTCATTTCAAGACTTTCTTTTTAAATTGTTTTTTTAGTAACAACCTTTTCAGTGAGGCAGCTCCAGGCAGGCAGGGCTGGTTCACTGCTGGCACGGTGCCTCTCCAAGCTGGGGGGGCTCCTCATTTTCCCTCTGGGTTAGGAAACAGCAGCTCTCACTTTGGGGCAGCAGGTTGAGAATTCAGGAACCCCTGCCTTGTACCAGCACGTGTGGGATCATTGTGTTTGCCCATCCCATCCACGGGGGATTCTTTCTACCTGAGGGAGCAGCTGGAGCTGTGCCAGGAGGGATTGGGGTTGGATTGGAGGGCAAGGTGCTTCCCCCAGAGGGTGCTGGCACTGCCCAGGCTCCCCAGGGAATGGGCACGGCCCCGAGGCTGCCAGAGCTCCAGGAGCCTTTGGGCAGCGCTGCCAGGGATGCCCAGGGGGGATTGCTGGGGGCTCTGGGCAGGGACAGGAGCTGGATCAATGATCCCTGTGGGTCCTTTCACTCAGGATATTCTGGGATTGTCTCATTCTCCCGGCCCTGACATAACCCAAAGTGCTCATGTGTGGCTGGCAAGGAAGGGAACACATTCTAAAACTGCTGTTTTCCTAATGTGAATGATCTCTGCCTGCCAGAACAGGGATTTATTTTCATTTGTGCCACTGGTGCTGCCCCTAAATTGCTGCTTTTCACACTCAGCCAGCCCGTGTGCTGCCTGGTGTCCCCTGGCAGTGGCTGGGCATGGGGAAAGAGGTACCTGGGGCTTGGGGTGATCTTTTATAGTCACACTCAGTGCAAAGAAGATGTGTGGGGTTTTCTGGGAAGAGTCTTTTTCCTCTCCCTGTGTGAGTGGAGGTCGGGATTCCCCCTCAGGAGCCACGGTGTGACTGCTGCCCTGCAGCCTGTCCTGCAGAGAGGTGTCTCTCTCTTCCTCACTGGCCTCTAACCCCTTGTCCTGCCATGTCACTGGGCTTGTCCCATGTGGGATCTGGTAGCATTCCATTGCTGAGGCACCTCCAGGATCCCGTTCCTCTTCCAGGGTTTCCCGCTGTGGCTGTTTGGTACCTAGAACCAAACAGGTCTGTGAGCACCGAGAATAACAAACCCTGGCTTTTTTGTGGGCTTGTGTTATTCTCGAGCTCCTTCCTCCTCCTGCTCCTTTCCTCCCCCTTCTTCCCACGCCTTTGGCTTTCTCCTCCCTGTGCCAGGATCCACATCTGCCTTGGGTCCCCCTTTGCTGCTGTCCTGATCCCTGTGGGAAGGGAATTACAGAGGAGAGTGGCTTTGCTCGAGTTGGGGCAGGTAGAGGGTGACAGGAGCACTGGGAAGGGGTTTCATTCCCAAAGAAGTCAAGGTGGTGGTTGCAGGCTGTTGGTGAGGTTGGGTGATTGAGGTCAGGGTTTTCCTGTGGGATCAGCTGTAGGATGGGCAGGGCCTTGCCCTCTTGGAGTCCTGTTCTTCAGTGGAAGAGAAGGGCTGTGCTGGGAAAGGCACGAGCTGGCCACGTCCCACAGCCTGGGTGCTCTGGGAGCAGCTCGTTCCTTCTGGCTGTGGGAGAGGCAGACTGTGCAGCCTGTGCCACGGCCAAGGCAGGGGCTGCTGTCACCCTGTTTGCTGCTCTCCAGGGTTCCTGAGAACATGGAAACCATCAGTTCTTGGTGAGGCACACGAGGGATGAATAAGGCTGGAACTGGGAGGAGCTGTCCTTGTACGGCAGCGTGGGAAGGGTGCTGCTTCCCTTGGATTCACTTTCCTGGGAAGGGACCAGGGCAGTCCTGGAGCCTGGGCTGCTGGGGAGGAGGAGGCAGAGGCCAGGAAATGCAGGGAATGCCCTTTGGAAGGTCTGGGTTGCTCCTGGGGCTCCCTCAGCCGTCCTGTGAGGCTGTGAAGGAGAGATGGATCCCGGGTGTGAGCCTGGATTTTGGGTCAGCTCTGAGCTGTCCATCCCAGGCCTGCAGCTTGGAATGGACAGGGAGCTGTGGGAACGAGGCCACAGGAGGCCATGGAGATGCTCCAAGAGCTGGAGCCAGGCTGGCAGAGCTGGGGGTGCTCAGCTGGAGAGGAGAAGCTCCAGGGAGAGCTCAGAGCCCCTGGCAGGGCCTGAAGGGGCTCCAGGAGAGCTGCAGAGGGACTGGGGACAAGGGCTGGAGGGACAGGAGCCAGGGAATGGCTCCCAGTGCCGAGCCCAGCTTGGATGGGGCTGGGAGCAGCCTGGGACAGTGGGAGGTGTCCCTGGCAATGGCAGGGGTGGCACTGGGTGGGCAGTGAGGTCCCTCCCAACATGACCCTTTCTGCCATTCCATGATTTCTCAAACATTCTGACACCACGAGAGGAATTCTGTACTTTTGTTACCTTGTCAGAGCTACCAAAATTTCTACTTCTGTATCTGGAGCTCTTCCTGCCCCAGGTGTCCTTTGCCATGGGTATGACAGAGCTGGTGCCCAGAGCTGGCACTGGGAGTCCCTGCCTTTGGGCAGGGGGTGCTGCAGGAATGGATCTCCTGGCTCAGGGGTGCCAGGATGGAACAGCAGGAATCTTGGGGGTTTTTCTTTGACTTCTCAGCTTTCTTTGGCGTTGTCAATTTTTCAGGCAGGGATGAGTCACTCATCCATTATGTGGTTTCCTGCCTTTGAGCAATTTCTCTTTCACTCACTGGTGATGAGTTTGGATCCTGGTGTGCTGCAGCCGCCGTGGGCTGGGGCTGCCTGGAGTGGTGACTCAGGCTGGGGGCTCAGAGGGGCTGGGATTCCTTTGGATTCCTTTGGATTCCTTTGGATTCCTTTGGATTCCTTCCCACCCCCCACTGGGAGCCTTGCAGAGTCACAGAACAGCAGCTGTGGCTGCCCCTGGATCCCTGGCAGTGCCCAAGGCCAGGCTGGACACTGGGGCTGGGAGCAGCCTGGGGCAGTGGGAGGTGACCCTGCCATGGCAAGGGTGAGACTCGATGATCTTTGAGCTTCTTCCCAACCCAAACCAGTCTGGGATTCTGTGGAAATCAATGGGAAGCTGGTGTGGGCCGTGGGCTGATCCTGTGTCTTTGCAGAGCAGGAATGTTGATCCTGGGTCCCTGGATCAGGTGCCACAGGCTTGCTCAGTCCCGTGGATTCCTCTGGTGCCCAGCAGTGCCAGGGCTCTGCAGAGCATTCCCAACACATGGAATCCCAGAGTGCTACAGTGGTTTGTGCTGGGAGGAGCCATGGAGCTCATCTGGTGCCACCCTTGCCACGGGCAGGGACACCTGCAGTGTCCCAGGCTGCTCCAAATCCCATCCTTGGGCACTTCCAGGGATCCATGGGCAGCCACAGCTGCTCTGAGCCAAGGCCTCACCACCACCCTCACAGGTAAGAACTTCCCCCAGTCTCCAGTCTAGTTCTCATGTCTTAGTTTAAAACCACTTCCCCATCTCCTGGTCCTGTCTGCCCCTCCCATCAGTTCTGGATGGCCTGGCTGTGGCTTTGATTCTGTTTTGTTGCACACAGTGGGGCAGGAACGTGTCAGCAGTCAGATTGCTGGGTTTATGCTTGTGAAGTAACCCAATCTCCAGTTATTTCAGCTCCTTAGAGCTTCCCTGCCCACGGGATGTTTTGGCTGCTGCTGCTCCTCCAGAGCAGGCCCTGACGTGGTGTTGTGGAGCTGCCCGTGGGCAGAGCCGCTGTGCCTGGCAGGGTGGTACCAAACAGCCTCTGTTATCTTATTTGTTCAGCCTAGGAGAAACGTCCCACAGGCCTTGGGCCTGGGGAGAGCAAGCAGATCCGGAAGGAAACAGGTGAAGTTGGCACTTGGAGGAGGCTGGAGCACCCAAGCCAGGGTGCCCAGTCTGCTCTGGGGAGGTTGGGGAGCCACAGGGAGGGTGGAGCCATCCCCAGAAACTCTGCTGGACACGGGGTGGTTGTTCACAGATAGAGTGGATGGTGTGTTGGGACAGACAGCAGGGGTGGGCACTGCCAGGACAGGCAGATCCTGGCATGGCATGGTGGCATGTGTTCCCACTCCAACAGAAAGCAGCCTTGTTTTGGGGGGGGTTGTGTGTGATTTGGGGATGGAAAGAGTGAAGCACTTGAAGAAAAGCAGGGTGACAAAGTTCTGGTTGGGAGGAAGCCAGGGATGAAAGGGCTGTGCTGCTGCAGGGAAGGGGGAGGATGTTTGGAAGCAATGGGCTGACATTAAATCAGTAAATTGGTGCATGGAGAGGATGAAAAAGGCTGATTGCACTCGGTGATGAGAGCATTGATGGTAGTAAATAAATGCTGAGCGTGTGCCAAGGAGAGGAGCCCGTTTGGGGAAGGGATTTGAAGGTTTTAATTGAGTGCAAGTTCATGACTGTGCAATAACCTCACTTGGCTGCTTAATTCCTTCCCGTGGCTGTGTGCAGCTGTGGTGGTGCTGGGAGGCTCCGTGGGTCACACAGGGCTTCCTCCTGCATCTCTGTGACCCTGTGTGCCTTTGTTGTGCTGATGCTGGGGCACCAGGGGACTTCCAGAGCAGAGGAGACAGGTTTGGCCCCAGGAACTGGGTACAGCCTGTTTCCCTGGGCACTGTTATTAAATGGTTTGTGAAGGTTTAGGGCTGGACCTTCCAGCAGAGACACCCCAGGGCGTTGGTGCTGCTTTAAAGTCGCTCAGAGATCAAACAGTCCAACCTCTGCTTGGATTTACATTTTTTCTAGACTGTTTAATCTGAGTTGGGTACAAGGATTTGGTTTTTTGCATCGTGCAAAGAGCTCCCTTAGAGGAAGAAAGTCTCTTTGAACTCCTGCTGAAACTTCCGTAGTCACTGAAGGTTGGAGCAACCTGGGACTGGCTGGGGGGACACTGGATGGGCTTTAAGGTCCCTCCCAACCCAGACCAGTGTGGGATTCCATGCAGTGGAGAACTGAGTGCAGTGAATCCCTGTGGGACTGCTCCAGACCCTGCTGTCCCAAGGGTGATGGGAACACAGGAGCAAGAGCACGGCAATGATTCCCTGTTGGGCAGATACTTCAGTGGTCTCCTCTGTCTGCTCTGAGCAACCTCCCTTCAGCTGCCAGCTTCAACATCCCAAACCTGCTGGGAGAATCACTCTTGGGGTTTCCACACTGTAAGGGAGCTGGGAACATGGGTTGGTCATGGAATCACAGGCTGATTTGGGTTGGAGGGACCTTAAATCCCACCCAGTGCCACCCCTGCCATGGCAGGGACACCTCCCACTGTCCCAGGTGCTCCCAGCCCCAGTGTCCAACCTGGCCTTGGGCACTGCCAGGGATGCAGGGGCAGCCACAGCTGCTCTGGGCACCCTGTGCCAGCCCTGCCCACCCTGCCAGGGAGGGATCTCTTCCCAGGATCTCATCCAGCCCTGCCCCAGGATCCTGCCTGCCCCAAGCAAGACTTGGTGCCCTGGCTCTGCACCTCCCAGGGAAGGAGTTTGCCAGGGAAAGTTGGTCAGAATGAATAGGAAAACGAGCATGTGCTCAAATCCCAATTCTGTTTGATAAATCCATGTAATTTTTTTTCAAAAAGGGGTTTATATCTGACTTTCCCATGTGTTTGTGTGGCAGGCTAGACGTGGAGTCTGACATTTCTCTCTGTAGTCAAGAAGCTGTACAGTGTCAGCTTGAAGTATAAAAACACTCTGAGTACTTTCCTGCCAGTGGGAATGGCTGGGTGCTCTGGTAGCTCCATCAGGCTCTGATGTTTGGAAATCAGAGCTGGGAGCCCAGGATTGTTGCTGTGCCCTTTTACCCTCGCTCTCTGTGCTGCTGCTCTGCAGCCTTGCAGGATGTCAGGGTTCCCAGGGTCCCCCGTGCTGTTCCTTACCCCTGCAGAGGGAATGGAAATCTCTGGATGCATCCCTCACAGTTAAATGCCTTCGTTAAAATTCCTGAAGTTGTCCTTGGCGTTTTCTAATTGAATCCCAGAGTTCCAGGGGAGGAACCCTGAGCACGGAAGTTCAGCCGAGCCTTGTTTACACGGGTGAAATATGTAAACAGTTCTTTTTCCCCAAATATAGGGCTTTTTTCCTTGGCTGCCCTCCCGGTGTTTATAAAAGGCAGTTATGTAAATGACAATTGTAATAATTAAGCTGCTGTTTAGTGCTGTCCCCAGGGCTGCTGCTGCTGCAGAGCTCGGGGCGTTATTGAAGATAATGGCACCTCTCAGAAGGAAATCAAGGGAAATTAAACAAACAAAATCCTCGTTAGAGAGAATCTCCCGTGAGAAAGGAGAGGTCTGGAGTGAAATGATGTTACAGGGGAGCTCTGGGGATTGTCCTCTCCAGCCCTGCTCAGGCAGAGCTGCTGGTCCATGGCCGTGTCCCGTTGAGTTGGAATGGTCTGCTCAGGGAGGTGGTGGAGTCACCATCCCTGGATGTGTTTAACAAAAAGCCTGGATGTGGCACTGGGTGCCAGGGTCTAGTTGAGGTGTTAGATGGACTCAATGGTCTTGAAGGTCTGTTCCAACCTAAAAATTCTGTGATTCTGGGTGTCTCCATGGCTGGAGCCTCCACAGCTTCTCTGGGCACCTTGTGCCAGCCAGGACCACCAAGAGACACATCTTGGTCATCTGTTACAGAGCCACCCCAAGCTGCCTTCCATGGTAGGTGAAAATGGCTTCAAACTGCACCAGGGAGCTTCAGCTTGGATACTGGGCAGAATTCCTTAATTGTTGTCCAGCCCTGGCATAGGTGGAGTCCCAGCCCTGGCTGGGTGTCACAGCCCTGGCTGGATGTCACAGCCCTGGCTGGGTGTCACGGCCCTGGCTGGATGTCACAGCCCTGGCTGGATGTCACAGCCCTGTGGATGTGGCACCTGGGGACATGGCCAGTGGTGGCCTTGGCAGTGCTGGGGAGCAGCTGGGCTCGATGGTGTCCAAGGGCTTTTCCACCCTCGATGTCTCGGTGAAATTCCAGCTCTGCTTTAGCACTTGGGCCTCAGTGTCCTTTGATGATCCGGGTGGTGGCACCTTGGGGGGACAGCAGGACCCCCCAGCAGGGGCTGCAAAGTGGGGACAGTGAGCCCCGAGGGGTGCTGGAGGGGAGGGAGGGAGGAGGGGTGGGAGGAGGGATGGAATGGAAGCAGGAGGGATGGGAGGGAAGCAGGAGGGATGGAAAGGGAGGCAGGAGGGATGGGAGGGAGGCGGGAGGGATGGGAAGGAGGCAGGAGGGATGGAAGGAGCAACAGGAGAGATGGAAGGAGGGATGGGAGGGAAGCAGGAGGGATGCAATCAGGAGGGCTGGAATGGAAGCAGGAGGGATGGGAGGGAGGCAGGAGGGATGGGAGGGAGGCAGGAGGGATGGAAAGGGAAGCAGGAGGGATGGGATGGAAGGAGCAGCAGGAGGGATGGAAGGAGCAACAGGAGGGATGAAAGGGAAGCAGGAGGGATGGAAGGAGCAGCAGGAGGGATGGAAGGGAAGCAGGAGGGATGGAAGGAGCAACAGGAGGGATGAAAGGGAAGCAGGAGAGATGGGAGGAGCAGCAGGGGGGATGGAAGGGAAGCAGGAGGGATGGAAGGGAAGCAGGAGGGATGGAAGGGAAGCAGGAGGGATGGAAGGAGCAACAGGAGGGATGAAAGGGAAGCAGGAGAGATGGGAGGAGCAGCAGGGGGGATGAAAGGGAAGCAGGAGGGATGGAAGGGAAGCAGGAGGGATGGAAGGGAAGCAGGAGAGATGGGAGGAGCAGCAGGGGGGATGAAAGGGAAGCAGGAGGGTTGGGAGCAGGGCCCGTGTTGATATGCCCAGGTTAATGGCCCATCCAGGACAGCCCTTGGGAGGGACAAGGACTCTTTGTTCTGCACGGGCAGACGCAGCCATGGAGTTGATAGCGGGGAGACAAAGAGCCGGCACGGAGCCACCAAACAGCGGGATGGAGACAGAAGGTTCCCGATGACTCAGAGAGGCGGGGTGGGAGTGGAGGTGCTGGTGTTGCTCCTCAGGACTCCAGGAGTCACAGCCCCGGTGAGGAGAGGGAAGATTGACTGAAACAAAGCCAATTTCGCACTCATTTTGAGGCTTTTGTTTGCCGAAGGTGTGTTGGAATAGCCTGCTTGCAGTATTCCAGGCCTGCTTGGGCAGGGCTTGGAGCAGCCTGGGACAGTGGAAGGTGTGGATGAGCTTTATGGCCCCTTCCCACCCAAAGGATGATTCTCTGCTCTGATCTTTAGGCTTTATCTTCCATCAGCCTCAGGCAAAGTGCCTGGTGCTGGTCTGTGTTCCTTCATTTGGGTATTCCTGCAGCTGCAGCCCGTGGAGATAACAGGGAGGGGAATGAATAGCCCATCCTGGCACCGTTCTGTTATCAGTTCAGGGTTGTCTGCTGATTAAATCACTGTGCCCCATATTCAGGCTCTTTCTGGTCTCGATGAAAGCACCAGATTCCTCCCCGCGTTTGGTTTGATTGCTGTTGATGGTGTAGCTGGTTATCAGCACCTGGCAGCGCTTGAAACCCTTGCTGCTGCTCTCAGTCAATCTTCATTCCTGGCATTTGTGCTGGAAATACCCAGGGGCTGTCCTTGGGGTGGCAGGAAGGCTGGGCAGGATCCCCTCAATCCCCCAGTCCTTTATCCCTTCGGGACTTCATCCCTTCAGGTCTCTTTCCCTGGTTGAACCCCTGGGACAGACGTGAGCCAGGGCTCAGGAGCTCCTCAGCAGGGGGTTATTCTGAATAAACCCACTCTGACAATAACACAACCTTCCCTTCTTATAATCCAGACTTTGCTACAGCCTTGCCACGTTCTCCCCTGCAACAACAAGCAGAGGCTCGGAACAAGAGAAGCATGTAATATTTTGGGAGATATCTTTTAGCCTGGCTTCATTTTTCCTTCTGGGGTCGGGTCCAAGGACAGCATAAACACAGAGACCATCTCGTGTCCCTGCTGGCTGCCTGGGAGATAACGGGAGGAGCCAGCACAGAAAGGCCCAGCCCAAAGTTCTGAGCCACCAGAAAACTCCTGCAGGGTGGGAGAGGAGCCCCAAACCTCTCCAGATCAACCTCAGGGCACCCAGTGCTCTGCCGAGGTCCATGTGATTCTGGGTGCCCATTATCACTGCCAGCACCCCTCAGCAGCTGGCCAGGAGTGCTCTGGGGAGGTTCCCAGTTCACTCACTGGTTTGGTCACCAGTTCCCAGCGCTGCTGGACTCCCCTGGCCACGTGGACAGGCATGAGTTAGCATGGAATGACCTTCCTGAGGTTTGGGAAGCAGCAGGACACCAGCCCTGCAGGAGGTTTCATGGTTGGCCAGGTCATTGTGTCCGTGGGAGGCCATTCCCTTGTCCCAGTCCCTCTCCATCTCTCCTGGAGCCCTGCATGGCACTGGCAGGGGCTCTCAGGTCTCTCTGCTCCAGGTGAGCACCCCCAGCTCTCCCAGCCCGTGCAGCACCTTGGTCCTGCTGCACTCCATGGCCTTGGCATGGTGCCAGCTCTCCATCCTGCCCAGGTCCCATCCCTGCCCGGGATTCCCCATCCCTGGGTCCCCTGTCACCAGCTGCAGTGCCATGCAAGGCTCAGCCCCGTTTGGTGCTTGCACGGGCTCGGGCACGCAGCAAATGTCAAGTGTTGGTCTTGGAAAGCAGAGAGTCATGTGCAAAGCAGCCAGGAGAGCCCATTCCATAATCAGGAAGGAGGGAAGTGTTTTAATTGATGTGTTTTATAAACACACAGCTCTTCCTCCCCAAACGCCCCGGCTGCACACGGTGCCAACACCAACAGCCTCCAGGGGAGATGTGGAGCTCAGGCCATGGGCAGCAGCCAGCCCTGCTGGGAGAGCTGCTCTGGGGGGAGTGGGGAGGGATGGGGCTGAGAGGGGCAGAGCCCTACCTGCTCTGCCCTGCTCTGCCCTGTTCTGCCCTGCCCAGCCCTGCCCTGCTCTGCTCTGCTTTACCTGCCCTCCCTGCCCTGCCCTGTGCCCCTGCCCTGTGCCCCTGCCCTGTGCCCCTGCCCTGTGCCCCTGCCCTGCCAGCCCTGCCCTGCCCTGCCTGCCCTGCTCTGCCCTGTTCTGCCCTGCCCTGCTCTACCTGCCCTGCCCTGCCCTGCCTACCCTGCTCTGCCCTGCCCTGCTCTGCTCTGTTCTGCCCTGCCCTGCTCTACCTGCCCTGTTCTGCCCTGCCCAGCCCTGCCCAGCCCTGCCCTGCTCTGCTTTACCTGCCCTCCCTGCCCTGCCCTGTGCCCCTGCCCTGTGCCCCAGCCCTGCCCTGCCCTGCCTACCCTGCCTGCTCTGCCTGCCCTGCTCTGCCCAGCCCTGCCTACCCTGCCTGCCCTGCTCTGCCCTGTTCTGCCCAGCCCTGCCCTGCCTTGCCCAGCCGTGCCCTGCCCTGCTCTGCTCTGCTTTACCTCCCCTGCCCCGCCCTGCCCTGCCCTGCCCATCCCTGCCCAGCCCTGCCTGCCCAACCCTGTGCCCCAGCCCGCTCCAGGAGCCCCCAGAGCCTGCCCCATCTCCCAGGGCAGGGCAGAGGCTGTGTGTGGTGTGTGTGGAGCAGCTGGCTGAGGCGCAGTGCTTGCCCCAGCAGAGTTCTGCCGCATCGACAAGGCGCTGTGCCACGACGAGGACGAGCAGCTCAGCTTCGAGGCCGTGCGCAACATCCACAAGCAGATGGACGACGACGCCAACGGCAACGTGGACGTGGAGGAGAGCGACGAGGTCAGCCTGGGCTGGGCTGGGCTGGGCTGGGCTGGGCTGGGCTGGGCTGGGCTGGGGCCTCCTGCTCATGGCACCTTGGGGTGATCCAGGTGCTGTCTCAGCACCTCCGTGTGGGTTGGGGCTGTTCCTCACTTCAGTGTTGCCCAGAGCAGCTGTGGCTGCCCCTGCATCCCTGGCAGTGCCCAAGGCCGGGCTGGATGAGGCTTGGAGCAGCCTGGGACAGTGGGAGGTGTCGCTGCCCGTGGCAGGGGGTGGGATTAAATGAGCTTTCATGTCCCTCCCAAGCCAAACCATTCCATGATTTTGTGTTTACTGCATTCTTCCAGCAGCCAGCTAAAACGGTTTCAGTCTGTGTGTGCTCACTGCAGAAAAAGGAGCAGCTTTTTGTGGTGTCAGCCTTGGACGTTTTAGCTGATCAAGGATTGAAGAGAAGGAAAGTTGTTGTTCTTTGTTTACACAAGCACTATTGGAAATAAGAGTCTGCTGGAAAAGGGAAAGCTCCTTGTAGTGTTGCCTCAGTTGTGGTGGGTTGGAGGTGAGGAATTCTGTCTTCTAGGGAGAACTGGCAGCTAAACAGGGAAATGTGTTGGAAGCTGAGAGGAAGCACGTGGCTGCAGGGAGCTGTTGCCACTCACAGGTAGCTCTGCAGTCCCAGGTTACAGAATCCCAGACTGGTTTGTGTTGGGAGGGACCTCAAATCCCACCCAGTGCCACCCCTGCCCTGGCAGGGACACCTCCCACTGTCCCAGGCTGCTCCCAGCCCCAGTGTCCAGCCTGGCCTTGGGCACTGCCAGGGATCCAGGGGCAGCCACAGCTGCTCTGGCACATGCAGCCACCACAGTGTCCCCTGGAGCAGTGACAGTCCCCAGGGATGTGGCACAGGGCCCTGCTGCCAGGAGCTGCTGGTTTTGAGTGGCTGTTCCCAGCTTGCAGGGCTGTTCCCTCTGCCTCAGTCCCACTCGAGTGAGTAATGAAAGCAGCTGGAACGCTTCAGTTGCATTTCCTGCACCACAGGAGGTGTTCCCCTGGAGGCAGTTCCCTGCACTGAGTGGCTGGAGCTGCAGCTCAGCCTCTCCCAGGGCTGGGGCAGCCTCGGGCAGCCCATTTCAGCCCATGTGTGCTGCTCCTTGGCAGTAAAGTAGGAATGAGCCTCGTTTCCTTAGGGTTGGGCAGAAGTGGCACTTTTGTGTCTCTGAGCAGATCTTGCCCCCACTCGCACTGGAGTCACTGGGAGCTGCTGGTACAGAGCACTGCTGGGAATGTGCGCTCAGAGCCCTGGCCCTGAGACACTGCCAGGCTGGGAGGAATTCAGAATCACTGCCTTGGTGCTCTTAGAGCCACTCCTCAAACCCCTGGGAGCTGGATCCCAGCAGTGCTGAGCCCTGGCAAGGCTGCTCCTGCTCCCAGCACCTCTGCTCTGCCTTTAGGGGGGCTGGAAAAGGGTCTGGAGCCCCAGGAGGGGCTGAGGGAGCTGGGAAGGGGCTGAGCCTGGAGAAAAGGAGGCTCAGGGGGGCCCTGGTGGCTCTGCACAGCTCCTGCCAGGAGGGGACAGCCGGGGGGGTCGGGCTCTGCTGCCAGGGCACAGGGACAGGAGGAGAGGGAACGGCCTTAATTGAACCAGGGGAAGTTCAGGTTGGATATTGGGAAAATTCCCCCTGGAAAGGGCTGTCCAGCCTGCGTGGGGCACAATCCCAATCCTTTTCCTGCCCACGCTGAGGGATCAGCCCAGGGCACAGGGATGTCAGGTCCCAGCACTTGTGGAGCTTCTCCCACCAACCTCCAGCTCCTTCTCCCCAGGGCTGCTCCCAATCCACTCTCCCCAGGCTGTGTTTGTGCTGGGGTTGCCCCCACCCAGAGGCACCTGCACTTGGGTTGTTGCATTTACAGTTGGCCTCGATGATTTGGGAGCGATTCCCTGTCCCTGGGATTCCACATGTGCAGTTGCTGCTTTACCTCTGCTGAGCTTTTATTGAAGCTGCATTAAGTTCACCTGTCAGTGAGCTCTGGAGCCACTGAACGAGGTATTCCAGGAATGTCCCTGTCTGAGCCAGCTCCTGCTGGGTTCTCCTGTCAAGGTTATGGCTCTCCCCTACATGGAGCCTGCAGTCAGGTTGGACTCGGGGCTGTGGTGGGACAGCTGCTGGGGGATTATTGGGAAGAATGCAGGAGGCTCAAATTGAAACCTTTTACGGGGTTTGTGGGCTTCCAGGATGGGCTGGGTTGGGAGGGACTTCAAACCTCATCCAGTTCCACCACCTGCCATGGGCAGAGACACCTTCCATTATCCCAGGGTGCTCTAAGCCCCCTCCAGCCTGGATTGGAACACTTCCAGGGATGGATGGGCATTTTCCTGGCTGCTTGAGAAGTTTATATTTTCATTTATTATTTTGGCCCCTAGCCCTTGGGGGTAAGTGATGGGAGAGTTTTGTTTGGACTGAACCCCCTGCCTGGGCAGAAGGGGGCACACAGACAATGGTGTTGTTAAAATAAATGATGGGTGGAGTTTTGTCCCACAGCTTCATGCTGTCCATAAGCCATCCTTGCAGTTTTCCTGCTGGGAAGTGAATTTTCAATGAAGTTTCAGATGACATCAGTGGCCTCGATTCAAGTGAAAGAAGTGTCCCTCATGGGGAAATCTTCTAATTAGGGATCTATTCCTGTCCCCACGCTGGCAGCTCTGGCTGTTTGGGCTGTGTGTTCCCGGTGCTCTCGGATGCTGCCAGCCTGGTTTCCTCAGGAAACAAGGTTTGTGTTGCTGCCCAGTCTTCCCCTGGCTCCTCCCAGGCCCTGATCCTGCTGCCTGGGGTCACTGGGTGGGAGGAGGCCCTGGAGGCAGGAGCTGTGTGTGGCTGTGATGGAGCTGGGGAGCTCGTGGCCAGCTCTGGCCCTTGGCTCAGCACAGCAGGAGCTGCTGCTGGGGAGGGAGGGTGGCACAGATCCAGGGGTGTGGGAGGGATGGGAAGGTTTGAAAAATCACTTCAGTAGTTGGAGCTTCTGCAGATAAAAGAACCACAAAACAGAGTTCAAGGAGAGTTTGGGCAGTGTTCTCAGGCAGGGGCTGTGCAGAGCCAGGACTTGGACTTGATTGATCCTTTTGGGTCCCTTCCAACTCAGGACATTCTGTGATTCTGTGGAAAAAAACCCTCCAGAAAATCCCATTTTGTGGATCTGCTCATTTCTGAGTGTGCCTTCAGGCAGCAAATTCACCCCCAGTCCCTCTGCAGCTCTCCTGGAGCCCCTCCAGGCCCTGGCAGGGGCTCTGAGCTCTCCCTGGAGCTTCTCCTCTCCCCCAGCACCCCCAGCTCTCCCAGCCCGGCTCCAGAGGGGCTCCAGCCCTGGAGCAGCTCCCGTGGCTCCTCTGGGCTCTCTCCAGCAGCTCCAGCTCCTCCTGCTGTTGGAGACCCTGGAGCACCAAGGTCAGCATTCCCAGGCTGAGCCTTCCTGCTGTGATCCCAGCTCATCCTGTGCTTGTAGCAGTGCTTCTGCTCCTGTTGCTTTTGGCTGCTTTGGCCATGGTTTGTCTTTCCCTCAGCTTGGTGGGGAGACTCGGGGTTGACTCAGTTTCATTCAGTCCTCGTGGCTTCACAGCCTGGCTGAGGCTGGGGTGGTCTGGATGGGATCTTGGGGGTGGCCCATGTGGGACCTTGGAAAAGGTGTGGCCCACCCTCTGTCCAGGAATCAGAGCTTTGAGTGCCTCCAGGCCTGGGATCAGTGGGATCTTTAACACTTGGAAGTGCTGCTTTTGGTGGTTTGCAAGTAGGTCAGTCCTGTGCACAGTGGTTCTTGTGCCTGGCCTTTGGAGTATCTGGGGCAGTGGGAGGTGTCCCTGGCCGTGGCAGGGGTAGCACTGGGTGGACTTTGAGGTCCTTCCCAGCCCAAACCAGTCTGGGATTCCATGGTTTTGTCTTTTCCCCAGAAGGTACTGGTGGAGAATGTGCTTTAAGGTCTCTCTGGGCTCTGGTGGGCTCAGCCCAGCTCCTCCAGCCCTCCCTGCACCCCCTCCCTGCTCGTTTATCAGGACATCCCCCAGCCCAGCCCCGTCCCCTCCGCCGAGTCCTTGGGGTTTGTTTTGGCCGTGGTGAGCCCAGGGGAAGCTGAGGGATCACTTTTCCTCTCTGTGCTCCCCGAGCTAAATATACAGAGCAGCAGCTGCTCCTGCTGCCAGCGGGGCCGGTGACATCAGTGACATCAGTGACATTGCCACAGTGTCACCCACGGGGCTGGCACAGCTGGAGCCCCCCAGCCCAGCCCCTGCTGGAACCACCAAAATTCTCCCCCTGTCCATGATCTCTGCCAGGCAGGAAGGGCCGTGGCAGAGTGGGGAGCCCCAGGCTGGAGCTGCCTCGGCAGCCTGGAGGGTGAAGCTGCCCAGATCCCTTTCTGTGCCCTGTCTGCTGTTAGAACACCATCTCCAGCTCTGAGGGTGTTCACTGGGTGTGGATAGAATCCTGGTGCACAGGAGGAGCCCAGAGATGGAGCTGCCTGTGTGGGGATCATGTCCTGAGGGGCAGGAATGAGTAATGAGTAATAATAAAAGGAATAATTAAAGGAATTATCCTTTACCTCGGTTCCATCTGTTGGGCACTGGAGTGTGAGTGGTTCTCTGTCTGCTGGCAGATTTCACAGACTGCTCTGGATGGGAGGGACCCCAAATCCCCCCCAGTGCCACCCCTGCCATGGCAGGGACACCTCCCACTGCCCCAGGCTGCTCCCAGCCCCAGTGTCCAGCCTGGCCTTGGGCACTGCCAGGGATCCAGGGGCAGCCACAGCTGCTCTGGGCACCCACTGAGCTAGGCTCAATGTATTTATCTGTATTTTCCAGTGGAACTGCCTCCCCTCCTGCCCGTGGCATTTGTTCCAGCTTGGTTTTGAGGGTGCAGATCAAATCCAGTAATAATTTTTGGGTTCTTACTCCACTGACATAAAGCTGGTTCCATTGTGCCACTCAGGTGAATTTTTGGTGATACTATAATTCAAAGAAAAGTCTGGAATCCCAGTACTGAAGGTTCTGATTAATTATCCCTTCTCTGTGTTAAAATGAATTTAAAATATTTACTTACTGAATATTTCCTGGCTGGTCTTCCCAGGAACAGAAATATTCAGGGGTGCTGCAGGGAATATACTTATATCTGTATAAAAGATAGATGTGTATGTCTTATATATCCAGTATATCCATTTTAAAAATTATTTATTCAGATTTATTTTGACTTCCCATCAAAATCATTACTATTCAAAAATTTTCATTGTGCTCCTGATCTCCCTAAAGAGGAACCAAAGGCTAATGCTGCTGTTAATTCCTCTCCTAGTTCTTGAGGGAAGACTTGAATTACCATGACCCAGCAGTCAAGCACAG
Source organism: Phylloscopus whistleri (assembly GCA_017589585.1). NCBI lineage: Eukaryota > Metazoa > Chordata > Aves > Passeriformes > Phylloscopidae > Phylloscopus > Phylloscopus whistleri. The sequence continues at coordinate 93,776 of JADMLD010001134.1, read as the reverse complement.
CACTTTCCATGGAGAAGACAAGCTCATCAGTGTGGAAGATCTCTGGAAGGCCTGGAAAACCTCTGAAGGTAAAAAAGAACAAAGAGCCAAGAAATCCTTTCCCAAGAGTGCCAAAGAGTTTGGATTTCAGGTGCCCTGGGCAGAGTGTGCAGCTCTCAGGAGGGATGTGCTGCTCTTCCTCCCTTGCACCATTCCAGCTCCTTTTTTGAGCTGTGGATTCCCAGGATTTCCTTGGGCTTGGTGCTTCCAAACTGTTAATGCTGCACCAGAGCCTGGCCACCAAAATATCAGTTATCATTTTGTTCCTGCACCCTAGAAATGTGTGTTAAACAGAGCCCAGTGCTCCCCAATTCCAGGTTCTCCTTCAAACACCCAGTTCCAGATGGAATTTTAATGGGGTGCTGACACCCTAAATATTCAACAGAGCTGCCTGGGAGCTCTCCTGCAGCTTGTGTTTTCCTTGGGAGAAACTTTCTGAACCTGAAAAGCTCCTTCAGAGTGGAAAGGGGAGAACAAAATCCAGGAAGTGTGAAAAGTACAGTCCATGTAGAAATGACTTTCAGCTGTTCCAAAGTGCTGTTATTCATCCAGCACCCAGGGAGCTGAGGGGAGCTCAGCCTCTGGTGAGAAACTTCCGGAAACCAGGGAATCTTGGAGCAGACTTGTGAGATTGGCAAGAGCTTCCCCAGTGCTTTCACACAGAATTCCACAGATATTATTAATCCAATTCTTTTCAGCGCTCCTCATCTCTAAAAGAGGAGTTTTCTCATACTGGATATCAGTTTTATAATCAGTTCATCAGCCATAGAAACTTCACTTTCTCATTTGTGTCCTGTTTGTATTTCACTTCTGTATCAGCCCTTAAACTCCTCTGGCTGGGGGTCTGTGTCTCCAGAGCTGTGGGTGCAGCTGTGGGGAGCAGCTGTGGGGAGCAGCAATCCCTCCCACCCCAGGAGCACTGCATGGACACTGAGCTGCAGCCTGGATTGAACAGGGGGCTGTGCATGAGGAGGCTCCAGGGAGAGCTCAGAGCCCCTGGCAGGGCCTGAAGGGGCTCCAGGAGAGCTGCAGAGGGACTGGGGACAAGGGCTGGAGGGACAGGAGCCAGGGAATGGCTCCCAGTGCCAGAGGGCAGGGCTGGCTGGGATCTTGGGAATCAGGAATTGTTCCCTGGCAGGGTGGGCAGGCCCTGGCACAGAGTGCCCAGAGCAGCTGTGGCTGCCCTTGGATCCCTGGCAGTGCCCAAGGCCAGGCTGGACACTGGGGCTGGGAGCAGCCTGGGACAGTGGGAGGTGTCCCTGCCCATCCAGGGGTGGCACTGGGTGGGATTTGAGGTCCCTCCCAACCCAAAGCAGTTGGGATTCTGTGATTCCATGGCACTGCTGGTGCTGGGCACGTGTTCAGCCTAAAGCAGGAGCCAAAGTCAGCAGCAAACCTGGGGGTGCTGAGCTCCAGGTGGGTCAGAATGAAAGGAACTGCAGGGACTCAGGAGGGCACAGGTTGCTGCAGGAGGATTTTGCACATCCTGGATCCCTGGCAGTGCCCAAGGCCAGGCTGGACACTGGGGCTGGGAGCAGCCTGGGACAGTGGGAGGTGTCCCTGCCCTGGCAGGGGTGTCACTGGGTGGGATTTGGGGTCCCTCCACCCCAAAGCAGTCTGTGATACCTGTGAGATGATTGCAGAGCTGTGTATCCCAGCCCAGCTGTGTATCTCCCATGGGGCTGGGCAGGGATGTGTTGAACATTCCTGCCCACATCAGTCAGGAGTGGCACAATTGCCCAGGACAGGGATGGAGTCCCATCCTGGGGGTCTCACAGCCCTGTGGATGTGGCACTTGGGGACGTGGGCAGTGTTGGACTCTGTGGGCTCAGAGGGGTTTCCAGCCTGTGGGTCCATGGCTCTGAGTCCCTGCACCTCCTGTGTCCAAGGAGGGCCTCGTGTAAGAAATATTTCTCCCATTACTGGGCTGTTTACAGACGGCTCTGCCTGGAGTGTGTTTTGCTGTCAGCTGGGAAAGAGTAGAAGTCGTTAAGGGCTGGAGGAGAGCATTCCTTGAGACTCACCAGGCCCCTTAATTACTGAGCAGCCTTGGCTCTCAGGGACCCAGGGGACCTGGCAGGGCTGCTGTGGCACTGTGGCTGTCCCAGGGTTGGACTGAGTTCCTGCTCTTGCTTTCCCTTTCATCATCTTGCAGATCTGGCTCAGAGTAAGTGACTGGTTTCTGAGGGGTGGTCTGCTGTCCTGGAATCACAGAGAGTTTGGGATGGGAGGGACCTCACAGCCCCCCCAGTGCCAGCCCTGCCATGGCAGGGACACCTCCCACTGTCCCAGGCTGCTCCCAGCCCCAGTGTCCAGCCTGGCCTTGGGCACTGCCAGGGATCCAGGGGCAGCCACAGCTGCTCTGGGCACCCTGTGCCAGGGCCTGCCCACCCTGCCAGGGAACAATTCCTGCCCTAAATCAAACCCAAATTTCCCCTCTTTTCACTCACAACTGCAGCAGAACAGGAATCTCCCAGGCTGCTCCAAGTCCCAATGTCCAACCTGGCCTGGAACACTGCCAGGGAAATTTGAAGCTGAATTTGGGAGTTTGAACTGAAGTCATGAAACTGGAGCCAGGCTTGTAGGAAAGCTCTGCTCCTTGCTGTGGGTGTGTGTGGAGGGCACTGACATCCCACAGGGGTGGGGTGCCTGGGCCTGTTGCATTTGTTTTCAAGCCTTTGCTTTTCCTCCCATCCATTGCTGCTGTTCCTGGTCACACATGGAAAGTAAGAAGATATTTCTGCCCCTTAATTATTGCAGAAGATAAAGGTTGTGATGGTGCTGGGTCTGGTGGATGGTGCCCTGGGTGAGCCTGGCTGTACCAAAGCCATGGAAGTGATGCCAGATCAGCCCCTGGGCATGAGGAGGCAGGGCAGGGTCCTGCTCATCTTGGTGCTTGGTTCTCAGGGACTCTTTCCCAAAATAAACAGCTCCAGGTGTGGAAGTGAGAGGAGCCAGGGATGCTGGAGGAGCCCAGGCTGGCAGTGCTGATGGCTGGGATGTGGCCTCATGCCCATGGCAGGGCAGTGCTGATGTCACCATGCAGGGCCTGTGGCCTCTCCCACCCTTCCATCATTAACACCCTGCTCATTAACATCCTGCACTGTTAACAGGTGTCCCTGGTGTGGGACAGTGAGCAGGAGCTGTAGGGAGCTCCCAGCAGCCAGGATGGGTTGTGGCACCCTGCAGCTGAGGCACCGTGCCAGCATCCATGGGCATGGCACCTTGGCACCTTCCTTTGGAGCCTTGCTGTTCTCACCCAGCACTGGGCTCTGCCTCTGCTCCCTCAGCCTCATCAGCTCAGTCAGCTCTCTGAGCTCCATCTCTGGGCCTTCTTATCTTCACAAGACCCTTCATCTCCCTCATCTCTCTCATCTCATTTCTCTGAGCTCCATCTCCCTCAGCTCTGTGAACTCCCTCAGCTCCCTCATCTCCCTCATCTTTCTCTGCTTCATCAGCTCAACCAGCTTAGCTCCCTCAGCTCCCCCAGCTCCCTCAGCTCTCCCAGATCACTTATCCCTCCTCTCCCTCATCCCTCAGCTCCCTGTGGGAGGCACTGGGCTCCCTGGAGCTTGGGAAGATGTTTCTCATGCTCGTGGGCCCAGCCAGTGTTGATGTTGCAGCAGAGCTGTGCAGCCCTGCCATGGACAGGGATAGAGGATGATAAATTAAAGTAAATTAAATAAATTAAATCCCCCTCTGTCTAGTAAAAACACCTGCTGTGTCCCGGGCCGGGTTGGGTGGGGCTGGGAGCAGCCTGGGACAGTGGGAGGTGCCCCTGCCATGGCAGGGCTGGCACTGCATGAACTTTAGGGTCCCTCTCAACCCGAACTAATGTGGCATTCTGGGATGGTCCTTGCCTTCAGAGCATTCCTGTAAGTACAGCACAACAAAGTGGCAAAGGCAGGAGCTTGCTTTCCTAAGGTTTCCTCACCTGTGGCTCTGGAGCTGCATGACAGCTCCAGAAATAATCCACATCTGCCCAGGGGAGGAGGTCAAGGAGCAAAGTTCACCTGGTTCACTTGGGCTGCAGCACCTGCTCCACCTCCTCCCACAGATCCTTTCTCAAGCTGCTTCCAGTTCTTCTTTTCCAGCATCACTCCATGTGTGCTTCTCTTGGTCAAAGCTCAGAGGGAATCCCAGAATCCCAGAATGGTTTGGGTTGGGAGGGACCTCAAATCCCACCCAGTGCCACCCCTGCCATGGCAGGGACACCTCCCACTGCCCCAGGCTGCTCCCAGCCCCAGTGTCCAGCCTGGCCTTGGGCACTGCCAGGGATCCAGGGGCAGCCACAGCTGCTCTGGGCACCCTGTGCCTGGATCTGGAGCAGGGGTGAGGCTTTTGGAGCTGACCTCAGGATTCCAGGGCTTTGGGCATGTGATGAGGATGAACATTCCCTGCTGGGAGTCTGGAGGCAGCAGGATCACCTGGCTGCTGGAAATCCCAGTGATCCCAGCTGTCCCCTGCCAGTGCTTGGGGTGTTGGCCCTGCCAGGGTGCCAGGGCTGGTGCTGTGGCAGGAGGTGGAGCCTCTGCTGCTCCTCTATCTGATGGCCTCGTTGCATGTTTTAATTTTGGGAGCTGGGAGCACAGGGCAAAGCCAGCCCTGGGAAAGGTGTGTTGTCACAGGGAAAGCTCCTGGCAGCTCTTCCCATGCCACGTGTGCTCTGTGAGGGCTCAGGTGCAGCAGAACCTCAGGAGTTCCTGGGCAAAGACAGACCCATGACAGGCAGGGTGAGGTCCTGCAGGACTGCCTGGAGTGTCACACTGCCAGAGGGCAGGGCTGGCTGGGATCCTGGGCAGAAATTGTTCCCTGGCAGGGTGGGCAGGCCCTGGCACAGGGTGCCCAGAGCAGCTGTGGCTGCCCCTGGATCCCTGGCAGTGCCCAAGGCCAGGCTGGACACTGGGGCTGGGAGCAGCCTGGGGCAGTGGGAGGTGTCCCTGCCCTGGCAGGGGTGGCACTGGGTGGGCTCTGGGGACCCTCCCAACCCAACCTGGGACTCACTGGTATTTCATGTGCCCACCATGAGCTGTGTGCCTGTTTTGCTCCCCTCAGTGTACAACTGGACAGTGGAGGAGGTGGTGCAGTGGCTCATTTCCTACGTGGAGCTGCCCCAGTACGAGGAGACCTTCAGGAAACTGCAGCTGAGCGGCCACGCCATGCCCAGGTCAGTGTTGGACCCAGGTCAGTGTTGGACCCAGGTCAGTGCCATGCCCAGGTCAGTGTTGGACCCAGGTCAGTGCCATGCCCGGGTCAGTGCCCACAGTGTCCCCATGGCATGTGTGCAGGGAAAGAACCAGGGCCTGGCAGGATTGGGCTCCTCTCATCACCTGAAGTTCCTTGGCATGTGCACTGCCCAGCCTGATTCCTGTTGTGCTGCAGTTGTGAGTAAAAAGAGGGGAAATTTGAGTTTGATTTAGGGCAGGAGTTGTTCCCTGGCAGGGTGGGCAGGCCCTGGCACAGGGTGCCCAGAGCAGCTGTGGCTGCCCCTGGATCCCTGGCAGTGCCCAAGGCCAGGTTGGACACTGGGGCTGGGAGCAGCCTGGGACAGTGGGAGGTGTCCCTGCCATGGCAGGGGTGGCACTGGGTGGGATTTGAGGTCCCTCCCAACCCAAACCAGGATTCTATGTAAGAGAAACAGGCTGGGAGTCAGCCTAAACTTGTAACAGCTTTGAAAAACCTCAGTGCAGCTTTTTTGGATAAAGGTTCCTGTCACTGAAAAAGGAGCTTTTCAACTGACTGGGAAGGAGGGATTTCCTGGGGATAAAATGAGGATTTTTCTGAGGCAGCACAATGTGTGTCACATTCCTTCCAAGGGACAACTGCACTTTATGTTCTGTGACACAGGATGTAAAGGCAATGGAGATTTGGTTATAAACCAGTTATTAGTGATTGGTAGGACACCAAAAGATGGGTTTTGATGGGAAATCAGTCCCTCATGCTGTCAGATTAATGAGTTAGGCCTGGCCCTGGTTTTTCCTGCTCTCTCCCAGTCCTCAAAATGCTGTGCAGAGTGTGCTGGAGACACCCTGGTTCAGAGGCAGCAGCAGTGAGGGCCCTGTGGTGGTGTCAGGGAGCTCCAGGCCCTGCTCCCGTGTGTCCCTGAGCTCTGGTGGATGTGGCCACAGGTGTTTCTCCCCGTGCAGGCTGGCAGTGAACAACGCCACCATGATGGGCACGGTGCTGAAGATGACGGACCGCAGCCACCGGCAGAAGCTGCAGCTGAAGGCTCTGGACACGGTGCTCTTCGGGCCCCCCCTGTGTGAGTACCCACCCCAGCTGCAGGGAAACGGGGCAGGAGGGGTTCTGGAACTCTGGTTGGGACAGACAGGTGTCTGCCAAAAGCTGGAGTTTCCCTCAGAATGGAGAGTGGAAACCCCTCACCCCTTCCAAATGATAATTTTGCAGTTCAGGGCTTTCAGGCAAAGATTTGGGAACAGGAATAATAGTTCTTTACTGGGGATATTAACAAATGGAGTAGTAAAAAACAAACCAAAACAAACAAACACCAATCCTAGAAACCCTGACAGAGTCAGAGCTCCAACCTGACACCCTGTTGGTCAGGGGGTTGGGAGCAGCCCACAGTGAGTCCTCCTGGAGTGGCAGATGTGGTTCTGTTGGAGCAGAGATGATCCTGAGAGAAAAGGGTCCAGGGATGGGGAGAAGGGTCCAGGGATGGGGAGAAGGGCCGAGGGATGGTGAGAAGGGCCGAGGGATGGTGAGAAGGGCCCAGGGATGGTGAGAAGGGTCCTGGGATGGTGAGAAGGGCCCAGGGATGGGGAGAAGGGCCGAGGGATGGTGAGAAGGGCCGAGGGATGGTGAGAAGGGTCCAGGGATGGTGAGAAGGGTCCTGGGATGGTGAGAAGGGCCCAGGGATGGGGAGAAGGGCCCAGGGATGGGGAGAAGGGCCCAGTCTCCCTCCAGGAATCCAGTGGAACCAGATCCCTGGTGTTCCTGAGTCTCAGTTTTTATCCAGGCAGGAATGGTTGGCTCCCCCCACTGGGTGCAGCATCTCCCACTGGGATGATGGAATGTGTCCTGTCCTTGGGGAGCCTTCATGGCCCATCAGCAGCAGAGATCCCCTGGAGGGAGGAGGGGTGGTGACAGAGATAACAAACACTGCCCCACCTGGTTTGAACAGCTGCCCCTTATCAGAAGGCACCGTCCCCCTCCCCCAGAGTTACAAAGAAAAATATCTCCCAGCTGCTTTCAGCAGATGGAATAGAACACAGTTTTGGTTCCATAACCCAAGACAAACTCTGATCCTTGTTAGAGCAGTGTGCACCTTGAATTGATGTTGAGATGTGTGGGGAATGGCTTCACTGAAGATTGACATGGGTACTGGAGAGCTTCCCCTGTTATTCTTGGAGGGTTTACATGTGCATGGCATTGTCCAATCTGCTTCATAGGAGTTTATTCTTTGGCCTTGCTGCTCTTTGCTTTGCATGGTAATTAACTCCACACCCTTCTGGGCGTGTTCAGTTCATTGTGGTGGTCTTGGAGGGTCTTTAGAAGATGAAGGAAATGGAGTCTTCCTCAGCAAACTTTTTACTTTTATTTTTTTGTGTGTGCTTTGGCTTTTTTGACACTTTTTAAACGCAAGAAGTTAGTTTCTGCTGGCTAAGAGTCTGTGTTTTTTCTTTATCTGCATTTTTAGTTGTTACTTCATTGTGTTTAGGTTAGTCCTTTTTATTACTGAGGGGTCTCAGATGCTTGTACTGCTTTAAAATATGTAAAGGGTAACACACAGCACTTGATACTCACTAAATGCTTCTTAAAATGTAGTTTAAAATACATTCTAAAGACCTATTTAAAATCCAGTGTGTGCTCTTAAGTTTGCTATAAAGATGAGCTAGAATTTTCCAACTTTAATCTCATCGGGATATGGAGAGAGACAGAGTTTAAAACTTGATTTATTGCCTCAGTCTCAAGGAGTGAGAGTGCCAGGAGTTCATGGCCAGTGCTCAAAGAGCACAGGTTACAGGGCTTTTAAAGGTTTGTTAGCCAATAATCTGTTGCCACACTGATTAATTTTCACAGCAGTGGCTAATTAACCTGTCTCACCTGTCCTGCCACAGTGCAGGCTGCCTTACCCAGTCCTGTAGTGACACACAAAGCTTATTGCTACACCTTCAAACCTTTTACTGTTTCTATAACTGCTTTTATATCCAAACTTGAAAACCTGAAACCTTTCCACTGCCTAGTTTAATATGTTTCTATCTAAACTACAAACCCACATTTTTCCTTTGGTCTCTAAACTGGGCAGCCCATTCCAAGGTCTCAGGTGGAGCCCTGTAAGCAGTTCTGTGTTTGTCCTGCATGCTCGAGCTTCCAAGAATCCTCTGTGCCTCCATTTCCCACACCAGGCTTGGGAAAGACCCCCAAGGCCACCAAGCCCTTGGGCATGGGGATCTGTGTCTGCTCAGGTTGGGCACCAGAGCCAGGCCTGGGCAGCCCAAACTGCCCAGCACAGCCTCAGGCAGGGAGTTCATCCCAGCAGGGTTCCCCTGGAGCAGGAACGGGTTAATTCTGGTTGTGGGAGCAGCTCTGCAGCCTGGGGCCATCCTGGGCTGGCACTGCCATCATCTCTGGCAGCCTGGGCTGGCATTGCCACCTCTGGCAGCCTGGGCTGGCATTGCCATCATCTCTGGCAGCCTGGGCTGGCACTGCCATCTCCAGGGCTGCTCCCAGGGGTGCAGCTGGCATCTCCCACTGTCCTGCTGGGGTCTCCTAGGTGCACAGGTCCTTGTGTCCTGGGGCTGTGTCCCTGTGTCCTGGGGCTGTGTCCCTGTGTCCTGGAGCTCTGTCCTTGTGTCCTGGGGCTCTGTCCCTGTGTCCTGGGGCTGTGTCACTGTGTGCTGTGGCTCTGTCCCTGTGTCCTGGGGCTGTGTCACTGTGTCCTGGGGCTGTGTCCTTGTGTCCTGGGGCTCTGTCCCTGTGTCCTGGGGCTGTGTCACTGTGTGCTGTGGCTCTGTCCCTGTGTCCTGGGGCTGTGTCACTGTGTCCTGGGGCTGTGTCCTTGTGTCCTGGGGCTCTGTCACTGTGTCCTGGGGCTGTGTCCCTGTGTCCTGGGGCTCTGTCACTGTGTCCTGGGGCTGTGTCACTGTGTCACTGTGTCCTGGGGCTGTGTCCCTGTGTCCTGGGGCTGTGTCACTGTGTCCTGGAGCTCTGTCCTTGTGTCCTGGGGCTGTGTCACTGTGTCCTGGGGCTGTGTCCCTGTGTCCTGGGGCTCTGTCACTGTGTCCTGGGGCTGTGTCACTGTGTCACTGTGTGCTGGGGCTCTGTCCCTGTGTCCTGGGGCTGTGTCCCTGTGTCCTGGGGCTCTGTCACTGTGTCCTGGGGCTGTGTCACTGTGTCACTGTGTCCTGGGGCTCTGTCACTGTGTCCTGGGGCTGTGTCACTGTGTCACTGTGTCCTGGGGCTGTGTCACTGTGTCCCTGTGTCCTGGGGCTGTGTCACTGTGTCCTGGGGCTGTGTCCCTGTGTCCTGGGGCTGTGTCACTGTGTCCTGGGGCTCTGTCACTGTGTCCTGGGGCTGTGTCACTGTGTCACTGTGTCCTGGGGCTCTGTCCCTGTGTCCTGGGGCTGTGTCCCTGTGTCCTGAGGCTGTGTCACTGTGTCCTGGGGCTGTGTCCCTGTGTCCTGGGCTTTCCTGGGGCTGTGTCCCTGTGTCCTGGGGCTCTGTCCCTGTGTCCTGGGGCTGTGTCCCTGTGTCCTGGGGCTCTGTCCTTGTGTCCTGGGGCTCTGTCCCTGTGTCCTGGGGCTCTGTCCCTGTGTCCTGGAGCTCTGTCCTTGTGTCCTGGGGCTGTGTCACCGTGTCCTGGGCTTTCCTGGGGCTCCCCTGCCATGTCCTGAGGCTCTGCTGCTGACTCAGACTGTGAATTACCCACCTGTGGAGGAGGGAAGGAGCAGCAGGCTGGATGGGAAGGAGTTTAGGATGGCTGCTGTGAGGCCCTGGGCTCCTTTGATGCTTTATCAGGATCTCAAGCTCTCTGATGTGTATCTCCACGCTCCAGGTGCTCCCTTTGCATCCCTTTGTTCCCTCTGGCTCCTGTCTGCTCCCTGTTACAGGTGCTCTTGTCTCTCTCCTTCTCTGGCCTGGCTTTCTCCTGGGCTTTGGGTGCAGAGGGGTGCAATCCCCCCTTTCCTGCTGCCCGTGCTGGGGGATCACCACGGGAGTTTTGGGGTCCCAGTGCTCGTGGCTGGGGCATGTCTGGCCTCTCCCACTGCAGCACCCCCAGGGCTGCCCTGCAGCCAGTCCTGAGAGAGCTGCCTGCACAGTGTGACCCACAGTGTGACCCACACACAGTCTGGGGCTTGGCAGGGCCATGGGAGGGGAATCACCAGCCTGGGTTGTACAATCAGCCGGTTTTGCTCACAGTTATCAAAAAGCCTCTTTTTGTACAGCACAGTTTGGCTTGTATTCATTGCCAGTGTTCAGCATGAAGCTTTTTGGTGAGGTGGTGGCCTGGCCAGGGCTGCTGGAGCTGTCCTGGCTGAGCTCCCCCAGCAGTGGCTCCAGCCCAGGGACTCCTGCACTGGGGGTGGAATTTTTCCAGGGCTGTTGTGTGCTGTGTAAATGGCAAAGGGAATGGCTTGTGGGGGCTGGGAATGATTGTCCCCCACGCTGGAGCTGTTCTGTTCTGCCCTGCAGCTCCCTTGGCCTGCAGCCTGACCCAGGCAGGGTCACAGAGATCAGAGTGTGCAGGGAACCGTGGCACCAGGGCTGTTCTGATCCAGGGCTGCTGTGATCCAGGGCTGCTGTGATCCAGGGCTGCTGTGATCCAGGGCTGCTGTGATCCAGGGCTGCTGTGATCCAGGGCTGCTGTGATCCAGGGCTGCTCTGATCCAGGGCTGCTGTGATCCAGGGCTGTTCTGATCCAGGGCTGTTCTGATCCAGGGCTGCTGTGATCCAGGGCTGCTGTGATCCAGGGCTGTTCTGATCCAGGGCTGTTCTGATCCAGGGCTGCTGTGATCCAGGGCTGTTCTGATCCAGGGCTGTTCTGATCCAGGGCTGCTGTGATCCAGGGCTGCTCTGATCCAGGGCTGTTCTGATCCAGGGCTGTTCTGATCCTGGGCTGTTCTGATCCTGGGCTGTTCTGATCCAGGGCTGCTGTGATCCAGGGCTGTTCTGATCCAGGGCTGCTCTGATCCAGGGCTGTTCTGATCCAGGGCTGCTCTGATCCAGGGCTGTTCTGATCCAGGGCTGCTGTGATCCAGGGCTGCTGTGATCCAGGGCTGCTGTGATCCAGGGCTGCTGTGATCCAGGGCTGCTGTGATCCAGGGCTGTTCTGATCCTGGGCTGTTCTGATCCAGGGCTGTTCTGATCCAGGGCTGCTGTGATCCAGGGCTGCTGTGATCCAGGGCTGCTCTGATCCAGGGCTGCTGTGATCCAGGGCTGCTGTGATCCAGGGCTGCTGTGATCCAGGGCTGCTGTGATCCAGGGCTGCTGTGATCCAGGGCTGCCCTGATCCAGGGCTGCTCTGATCCAGGGCTGTTCTGATCCAGGGCTGTTCTGATCCAGGGCTGTTCTGATCCAGGGCTGTTCTGATCCAGGGCTGCTCTGATCCAGGGCTGTTCTGATCCAGGGCTGCTCTGATCCAGGGCTGCTGTGATCCAGGGCTGTTCTGATCCAGGGCTGTTCTGATCCTGGGCTGCTGTGATCCAGGGCTGCTCTGATCCAGGGCTGCTCTGATCCAGGGCTGTTCTGATCCAGGGCTGTTCTGATCCAGGGCTGCTCTGATCCAGGGCTGTTCTGATCCAGGGCTGCTGTGATCCAGGGCTGTTCTGATCCAGGGCTGCTGTGATCCAGGGCTGTTCTGATCCAGGGCTGTTCTGATCCAGGGCTGTTCTGATCCAGGGCTGTTCTGATCCAGGGCTGCCCTGATCCAGGGCTGCTGTGATCCAGGGCTGCTGTGATCCAGGGCTGCTGTGATCCAGGGCTGTTCTGATCCAGGGCTGCTCTGATCCAGGGCTGTTCTGATCCAGGGCTGTTCTGATCCAGGGCTGTTCTGATCCAGGGCTGTTCTGATCCTGGGCTGTTCTGATCCTGGGCTGTTCTGATCCAGGGCTGCTGTGATCCAGGGCTGCTGTGATCCAGGGCTGTTCTGATCCAGGGCTGTTCTGATCCAGGGCTGCTGTGATCCAGGGCTGTTCTGATCCAGGGCTGCTGTGATCCAGGGCTGTTCTGATCCAGGGCTGCTGTGATCCAGGGCTGCTGTGATCCAGGGCTGCTGTGATCCAGGGCTGTTCTGATCCAGGGCTGTTCTGATCCAGGGCTGTTCTGATCCAGGGCTGTTCTGATCCAGGGCTGCTGTGATCCAGGGCTGCTGTGATCCAGGGCTGCTGTGATCCAGGGCTGTTCTGATCCAGGGCTGCTCTGATCCAGGGCTGCTCTGATCCAGGGCTGCTCTGATCCAGGGCTGTTCTGATCCAGGGCTGTTCTGATCCAGGGCTGCTCTGATCCAGGGCTGCTCTGATCCAGGGCTGTTCTGATCCAGGGCTGCTGTGATCCAGGGCTGCTGTGATCCAGGGCTGCTCTGATCCAGGGCTGCTGTGATCCAGGGCTGCTGTGATCCAGGGCTGTTCTGATCCAGGGCTGTTCTGATCCAGGGCTGTTCTGATCCAGGGCTGCTGTGATCCAGGGCTGTTCTGATCCAGGGCTGCCCTGATCCAGGGCTGCCCTGATCCAGGGCTGCTCTGATCCAGGGCTGCTCACACCTCCCCGTGCCTGGAGGCTGTTCAGGCTGGGCTGGATGGGCCTCGGAGCAGCCTGGGCTCCTGGAAGGTGTCCCTGCTGACAGCAGGAGGTGGAATGGGATGAGCTTTAAGGTCCCCCCCAACCCAAACCATTCCAGGGTTCTTTGACTGTGTATTCAGGGTGTGTGAGAAGAGGAAATACACCTCAAATCTGCAGCTGAAGGAGAGATTTATCTCCTTTCAGAAGGTAAAATTTGCTGGTTTCTGGTCATCTGAATGGCTTTGTCTCCAGGCATGGGGAGAGGTGGTTTATCCAAAGCAATTCCTGCAGGAATGGGTTGCAAAACACCTCTCTGGAGCCACCAGCAGCTTTGGGAAGTACCTGGTGACCTTTCAAGCTGCAGAGGCTGCTCCTTTCCCATGGGCAGGGGGGTGGCTCTGGAGGGGGAGCTGGGTGGGCTCTGGGGGTCTGTGGGCTGCTGGCAGTGGGATGTGGTGCACAGGTAGAGTTTGAAGGGTTTGTCTCCTCTCTTGAAGCTCTGTTCACCACAGGTGTAAAGCACTGAATAACAGCAGCCTTGCTTGGAGCCCCAGTGCAGGCTCCCAAACCCAGAGCCACGCTGCTGCCCATGGGGATCACATCAGGGGGACACAGTGCTGTTCCTGCTGCTGGGTGAAGCTTTTCCCCACCCAGGGCTCCAGGGGTGCCTGTCTGGCTCGTGGCAGAGGTTTCAGCCAGTCTCCATGGCCAGTTTCCATGCAAACCTGCAGGCTCCTGCTCTCCCTCCAGGTCTGGTTCCTGCTGCCAGGCTCCAGCCCTGCCATTTCCTACAGCAGACAGGTCTGACCACTTCACCTCTGTAATTAATCCAAGTGCAAGGGAGCGTGGTACAATTGTAATCTAAGCAAGGTGAGGTGATTCCTCCTTCTGTGTCTGTCCCTTCGGGGTCCTGTTCCTGTGGCACAGAATAGCAAAACTTCAGGTGAAACATGGAATCCCACACTGGTTTGGGTTGGAGGGACCTCAGAGCCCACCCAGTGCCACCCCTGCCATGGCAGGGACACCTCCCACTGTCCCAGGCTGCTCCCAGCCCCAGTGTCCAGCCTGGCCTTGGGCACTGCCAGGGATCCAGGGGCAGCCACAGCTGCTCTGGGCACCCTGTGCCAGGGCCTGCCCACCCTGCCAGGGAACAATTCCTGATTCCCAAGATCCCAGCCAGCCCTGCCCTCTGGCACTGGGAGCCATTCCCTGGCTCCTGTCCCTCCAGCCCTTGTCCCCAGTCCCTCTGCAGCTCTCCTGGAGCCCCTTCAGGCCCTGCCAGGGGCTCTGAGCTCTCCCTGGAGCTTCTCCTCTCCAGGTGAGCACCCCCAGCTCTCCCAGCCTGGCTCAGAGCAGAGGAGCAGCAGCTCCATGGCTCCTCTGGGCTCTCTCCAGCAGCTCCAGCTCCTCCTGCTGATGGATCTCAGGGCTGGAGCAGCTCTGCAGGTGCAGCTTTGCTGTTTTTGAACTTGGGAGAGAAAACTTTCTATAACTTCAGCTCTCTCCCTGCTGCTCCTCTGCCCTGGGCCAGCCTGAGGGCACTGGGAGCCTCAGATTGTTCCTGTGCAGTTTATTGTGGTTTAAATCCCTCTGGATTTGTCCCTGGCCCTGTTCTGCACCCGTGTGGCCGTGGCTGCTCCCAGCACCAGGCAGAGCTGAGCACACCTTACACCTGCTAACGCTGCAGGAGGAGCCATGAACAGCACAGAAAACAAACCTCTCTACTGTTAGCATTTGCTTTTTGTGGGGAGAGCAGGCACAGTTTTATCAAGGCTGATGGTTCTGCTCAGCTGCAGGATCTGATGTCCTGCTGGGTTTGCAGCTCTGCCTGGGCTTTGTGTTTGAAAGAAGCTGAAATGATTGAACAAGGGGGATGGTCTGGAACTGCAGGAGGGTTGATTTGGATTAGATAACAGAAAAAAGCATCTACAGTGAAGGTGAGAAAATGGAGATGCTCCCAGGGCTGGAGCCCCTCTGCTCTGGGGTGCCACCCAAAGGGAAATGGCTCCCAGTGCCAGAGGGCAGGGCTGGCTGGGATCTTGGGAATCAGGAATTGTTCCCTGGCAGGGTGGGCAGGGCTGGCACAGGGTGCCCAGAGCAGCTGTGGCTGCCCCTGGATCCCTGGCAGTGCCCAAGGCCAGGCTGGACACTGGGGCTGGGAGCAGCCTGGGACAGTGGGAGGTGTCCCTGCCATGGCAGGGGTGGCACTGGGTGGGATTTGGGGACCCTCCAACCCAAACCATCTGGGAATTCCATGCTTCTACATTTACATCCAAGCTGAGTTTTCCTTGGAGTTTCCATGTGTCTTTGGCCAGTGCTGGTGGAAGGGAAGGATGAGTGCAACCCCTGCTGTGCTGGAGCTGGGCAGGGCTGGCCCAGGGGCAGGAGAGGGATCAGGCTGGGGTGGGGCTGGCAGGGATTGCTCCAGGCAGCCCCTGGACGTGCTGAGCTCTGGGCTGTGGGCAATGAGCAGCCCTGGCAGGGGCAGCAGGGCAGAGCAGAGCTCTGGTGGCCGTGGGAGGGTGGAACACAAAGCACCTGAGCACGTCAGCCCCGCTGCTCTCCAGATGGGAACTGGAAGGATTCAGGCTGAGGGAAGTGCAGGCACTTGCCAGGATCTGCTCCCTCGGAAGAGGATGTTGTGATAATCCATCCGGAGGGGGAGCAGGGCCAGCACTCACCTTGTTTAATTCTGAGTGCTGAATTTACACCGGGTGTTCTCAGGGAGTGATGGATCCCATGTGGTGGGGGCGATGCTGCTTGGGTGTCTCCTGGGCCTCTGGGGAGGGGTCCTGTCCCTCTCCCTGCACAGGGGAAGTCTCTGCATGGTGGGCAGGGGAGCAGCAGCACTGTCCTCACATGTCCATCTGGTGTGGGGCTGCTGGGCAGCCCTCGAGCCAGCTCAGTCCCTGCTGTGCTCTGCCCCCCCAGCTCAGGTCCCCTCCTGTGTCCCCCAGCTGTGCCAGTGTGACAGGTGTGGTTCAGCTGTGATCAGAGAACAGCTTGGCTTGAGAGGGGCTTCAGCTCCTGACTAACCCACCCTGGGCAGGGACACCTGCCACTGTCCCAGGCTGCTCCCAGCCCCAGTGTCCAGCCTGGCCTTGGGCACTGCCAGGGATCCAGGGGCAGCCACAGCTGCTCTGGGCACCCTGTGCCAGGGCCTGCCCCCCTCAGTATTGATATTTTTTCCCTGTATCTGTGTGAAATTGCCTCTTGTTTGGTTCAAAACCAGTGTATAGTGATCATTAAGTCCCAGCTCACTGGGCTGAGCTGCTCTTTCATTTGTGGCTTTTCCAGCACACACTTGGTTGAGTTACAGGAAAAGATTCTGCTTGACTCATCTTTTTGGGCTTTGTTTAGCACTTGAGCCCACACTTAATTACTTTCATCCTCTCACATGCATCAACACCTTTTTTTGAATCAACTGTTGAAGAAGGGAGTTTCCACACTGAATTGTGATTCTGATGGAAAGTTTGGCAGCCTGACAGTTGGACACTTGAGCTGCCCCAGCTCTGATCTCAGCAGCGTTTTTTCAAGTAATTATTTTGTTCTTAGTTACGTGTGCTGCCCTGTGAGATCAGAGCCATTCTGGAGGGTTCCTATGTGCAGTTTGCCCTGTACCACTTATTGCCAGGGCAATTGGAGCTGGAAGATTTGGAATTTCGTCTTGTTCTTTTTGTTGTTGTGTCTCCAAACTGAATAAATATTACCAAGCTTCTGGTTTTCCCCTTAAATACTGACACAGCTCAACGTTTCCCTTGGTGAATCCTCTGCCACAATTCCTTGTAAGACTCCCCTGAGTTCTCCAGTCCCACTCTGGTGCAGGCCAAGCCCTTTGGAGTTCACCACCGTGGTGCTTTGGCTCCAGCAGTGTCTCTGGTCTCTTGCAGTGACTCGTCACAACCACCTCAAGGACTTCATGCTGGTGGTGTCCATCGTCATCGGCGTGGGCGGCTGCTGGTTCGCCTACATCCAGAACCGCTACTCCAAGGAGCACATGAAGAAGATGATGAAGGACCTGGAGGGTCTCCACAGGGCTGAGCAGTCTCTCCATGACCTACAGGAGAGGTAGGTTCCCATTGTCCATCCAGCTGGAGCCCTCAGTTCTTCCTGCACGCTCCTCACTCCTCTAGATTTCAGGAGATGCTTGGTTTGAGCTGTCGTGGTGCCTCACACCAGAGTCAGCCCCTTCCTCAGGGACCTGCAGAGCTGCCAGCAGCTTCTGGAGCTCGGGTAGGGGCCTGGCTCCTCCTGCAGGGCCTCACGGGCCAGGCTGTGTGTAAAGATCTGTGTCTTCTGTCACAGTCACAGAACCAGGGAATGCTTTGGCTTCAAAGGGACCTTAGAGTTTGTCTGGTCCCACCTCCTGCCGTGCAGTCCAGCTCATGTGGAATTTGTCGTCCAAGGTTGTTTCACCTTGGCTTTGATGGGGAAAAAGCATCTTGGAACAGAGGATTTACACATCCCCTCTTGAATTCTTGGAGCTGTCTGGGGAAGCAATACCTGAATCAAAGAGTGTTGCTTGGAAAGTGAAAAAATACATCATTTTTAGGTATAAAATAAGAGTACCTGGGCTGTTGGTATATGGATCAAATCCTGCAGCCTCAGGAATGGGGTGTCTACTGCCAGGAATCCTGCAATGCTTCCAGTAAAGCTGCTGATGGGAGAGCATGCTCCAAGATACCCTCTGGACATAGGGGTCTTCTGGGACAGGGAAGAGCCTTCAGCCCTGGTCATGACAAACCCGTGGGGTGCTCTGGCAATGGAATATTTTAAGGGCAGATTTTAGCAGATTACAGAGCAGGATAGTCTGGGCTGGAACAATTTTCTGTGAGGTTTCAGTGGAGTTTGGGAGGATAAACCTTCACTAGGCTGCCCTGTGAGCTGATGGCTGCGTTTGCAGTGACTTCTCTGAACATGGAGTTTGATCCCAGGTCCTTGTCCTGGCCAGTCACGGGGCGTGGTGAGTGCCCTGTGCCAGCACCAGGATCCCAAGGATGTCAGGCTGCCCTGGAGAGGTGCAGCCAGCCAGGTTTTGGCAATCTCTGCAGTGTATCCCCAGGTCTGCAGCCCCATTTCTTGCCTACGAGCCCATTAGAGCCTTCAGGGGCTCATCCTGCCCGTGGGTGTTGCTGGAAAGGCTCCACAGTGAGATGGGACCAGCTGGTGCCCGTGAGGAGAGCGAGCCCCTGGGGGAGCTCCCAGCTGATGGAGCCACACTGGGCACGTTCCCCTGGCACAAAGTCCACTCCCCTCTGTGGCTCCAACCCACAGCTGGTTCCACACAACCTCGTGGAGTTTTGTCTTACAGCTTGGAAATACTCCCAGAGAAAGTTTGGTTTATTTTTTTCTGCATCTGGAAGGAGACAGGAATCCCTTCTCTGTGTCCATCCCTGGAGCAGCAGTGGTTGGGGCAGGAAGGCTGGGCTGGGTGTCACCTCCAAGCTCTGAACTGGGAATGTGCTTGTGGGGAACGACCTTGGGCCCTGCTTCTGAGGGCAGAGCCATGTAAACAAGTGGATGTTCCTGGGAAGTTCAACTAATGCTCTAAAGCCCCTCAGGAAGAAACACAAAACCGCTGCTGCTCAGCACAGCCTGAAGCTGGAGCAGCTCGGGGGGACTCGTCCTCCACAGAGGGCACCAAGCAGGAGCTCAGGGACTGGGAGGTGACTGGGGGACTTGGGAGGCCTCTTGAGGGGAAATATTCCTTCACTTCCTCATCCCTGCCCAGTGGGGTTCAGCTGGGGTCTTCAGCTGCCACAGGAACAGCCACAGTGCTCCTGGACTTGGGGAGAAGCTGTGCTGGACTTCTGCTCAGAAACTTCTTTTGCAGAGATTGAAGGGCTTTGCTGTGCTGGCTGGGTGAAGCTCAGTGCTGAGCAGACCTCTGGAAGGCACGGGATGCCTCTCCAGTGCCACTGCTGCTGGAATTTGCTGAGCAGCTCAGGCACGCTCCTGAGGAGTTTGGAATGTTCATACCAAACCCCAGTCTTTATTCATCTTCATCTTTATTCATCTCCTTTGAGAACATCCTTCAGCAGTGACACCTTCCAGTTCATTAAGTGACTCATCGAGATCATCAAGTCTTGGCACATCCTACTGAAGCCTGAGAGGAGTGGGCAGGTCTGTTTTGGAGATGTGTGGATTGTATGGAGGAGCTGATTGTATGCATGCTCCTGGATTCTTGAGGCCCCAGGTTGCCCAGAGCAGCTGTGGCTGCCCTGGATCCCTGGCAGTGTCCATGGCCAGCTTGGACAGGGCTTGGAGCAGCCTGGGACAGCGGGAGGTGTCCCTGCCATGGCAGGGGTGGTCTCACCCGCTGGTTCCTGGTGCTGGGGGTGGTCTCTTCTGACCTGCAAGGGTCGGTGCCTCGGGCACTGCCCCGAGCCAGGTGCAGCAGCCGCCCCCGGCCTTGTGGAAGCGCACGGGGCTCTCGTGGTGCCGCTTGTCCAGCTCGTGCGGGTGCCTGTGGATGGCCCCGGCCTTGCGTGGGGCCCTGCCCCGCTCGGCTTCCCGTCCCCGGCAAAGGCACCGAGGCTGCGCTTGGTGCCCTGCGTGTCACTGCTCAAGGCAGTGAGCAGCCCCGGGGCCCGGGCAGAGCCCTGAGGGACAGCCCTGGTCCCCGGGCTCCCGCGGCTCCTGGAGCCGCTGCCCACAAGTCCCTGGCACGTCCGTGCGGCCGATTCCTGGTGCGCTGCAGGGCGCAGCCTGCAAACCCAGGGCTGTGCCCCGTGGGGCTGGGGCTGCCGTGTGGGAGCGCGGCCAAAGCCCCTCAGGGCTCTGGGCACAGCAGGGGCCACAAGGCCACAAGTCCGGGGCTGCTCCGTGCCAGTCCCTGCCTGCTCCACTGTTGTTGGGGTGCCAGGGCTGGCCCTTTGTGACACGGGCGCTTGGTGTCGGGGCCCTTTGTGATGTGGGACATGGTGGTGGCCAGAGACCCTTGTGACATCAGGGAGCCCCGCCCTGGGTCTGAGGGTATCTAAGGGGCGCAGAGCCCTGGGGTGCCCATTCCCAGGAGAGCCGCTCTCTGAGGAGGAAGCAGTTCCCTGGATCCGTCTGCGCTAGAGGAAGACGGAAACTATTGAGAAGATGAACAAGGAGAAGGGGAACCCCAACTCCCAGCCCACCCAAGGGCAACCTCTGAGCCTGCAGAGGAGGCAAAGGGCGAGTGATGAGACAGGAAGGAGAGGCCAGGAGACAGACAGGGCCAGGATCTTTGTCCTGCCCAGGGAGCCATCTCCATCCCATGCCCTCTCCTCCTCCTCCTGCTCCTGCTCCTCAGTGAAGCCCATCAAGCTGCCACCAGTGCACCGTGGGCAGCCCAAGGTGGGATCTAAAAATGTTGAACACCTCAAGGTCCCACAGCTGCAGCTCGGGCAGCCACAGCCAGCGCCACAGGGCAGCCAGAGCCAGGCACTGTCCCTCCGTGGGAACAGACTGTCACCTCTGCCACCGCTGCCACCACTGTCACCGCTTTCACCACTGTCACCGCTGCCCTGCCCGGTGAGCCCCAGGGACACTCAGAGCCGGGGCACAGAGCTGGGGAGCGCAGGGGAGAAGGGGCCGCAGCCCTGCAGCCCCTGCCCTGGGCAGCCATACAGCCCCGTGCCCAGGGTGTTCCTGCCCCCGCTCAGGGTGGCCCAGGAGGGCACAGCCCCTGTGTCCCCGAGCTGGCAGCTGCTGCCTGTGCCGTCCATCCCCTTGGGGGCTCGTGCTGTGGAGAGCAGCCTCACGGGCACAGCGCCAGAGAATAACGACAATGACCTGTGCCAAGGGGACAGCAGGAGTGACCAGGAGCTGTCCCCAGTGCCAGAGGACATCAAGGTTATTCCAGAGGACGGCACAAGTGACCACGAGGTGTCCCCAGTGCCAGAGGCCATTGAGGTCTCTCCAGGGGACAGCGACACTGAGCCAGAGCTGTCCGAAGTGGAAGAGACCATTGAGGTCATTCCAGAGGACGGCACAAGTGACCAGGAGCTGTCCCCAGTGCCAGAGGACATTGAGTTGGTTGCAGGGGACAGCAGAAGTGACCAGGAGCTGTCCCCAGTGCCAGAGGACATCAAGGTCATTCCAGAGGACGGCACAAGTGACCACGAGGTGTCCCCAGTGCCAGAGGACATTGAGGTCACTTCAGGGGACAGCGACACTGAGCCAGAGCTGTCCGAAGTGGAAGAGGCCATTGAGGCCATTCCAGAAGATGGTGCAAGTGACCAGGAGCTGTCCCCAGTGCCAGACATTGAGGTCATTCCAGATTACGGCACAAGTGACCAGGAGCTGTCCCCAGTGCCAGAGGCCATTGAGGTCATTCCAGGGGACAGCAGAAGTGACCAGGAGCTGTCCCCCGTTGAAGAAGACATCAAGGTCATTCCAGAGAACAGCATGAGTGACCAGGAGGTGTCTGAAGTAGAAGAGGACATCGTGGTTGTTGCAGAGGGCAGCAGAAGCGACCAGGAGCTGTCCCCAGTGCCAGAGTCCCTTGAGGTCATTCCAGGGGACAGCAGGAGTGACGATGAGCTGTCCTCAGTGGAAGAGGACATCAGGGTCGTTTCAGAGGAACACCCCAGTGACCAGGGGCTGTCCCCAGTACAAGTGACCATTGGGGTCGCTTCAGGGGACAGCCCAACTGATGAGGAGCTGTCCAAAGTGGAAGAAGCCATCGAGGTCAGTCCAGAGGACAGCACAAGTAACTGCGAGCTGTCTGAACTGGGAGAGGCCATCAAGCTCTTCCCAGGGGTGAACTGCAGGGACAAGGAGCTGTCCCCAGGGGAAGATGACAATCAGCTCTCCCGAGGGGACAACAAGAGTCACAAGGAACTGTCCCTGGGTGAAGAGCAGCATGAGAAAGAGCCATCCCAAGGGGAGAGTGACAATGACAAAGAGCTGTCCCCAGGGGATAACATGGAGGATGAGAAGCTTTCCCCAGAAGACATCAAACATGACACAGAGCTGGGGCTTGAGGAAGACTGTGATGTCAAAGAGATGTCCCCATGGGAAGAAGGTGACAACAAACAGCTCTCCCATTGGGAAGAAGATGATGACATAGAGCTGACAAGGAGGGCCCTGCTCGGTGGCATGGACAGAGATTCAAGCTCATCACCTGAACTGCCAAAAATGAAGGAAGTGTCGGGGCATCAGAAGGTGCAGAAATGGCTGGAAGTCCATTTCCCCAAAAGTTATGGTGCTGAGGAAGGGAAAGGGAAGAAAGCTGTCAGTCGCCACAGAGTGTCCCGTCTGAAACGGTGCCAGGACAAGGTGGAGGCCCAATGGCAAGAGCTGTTGGAGTCCGTGTCATCTCTTGGTTTCAAGAGTGTCTTCAAAGTGCTTTCCAAAGGAGTCCCAGAGATGTCCCAAGGGGAGCTTACCATCCAGGACAACATCTTGGGCTTGGTGGATGAGGAGGACCCCCTGGAGGGACCCAGCTGTTCCAGGCATGTGGGCACAGAGGTGACAGCAGAGTCAGTTTGTGCCCTGCCCAGCGGCTCACCTGCCCTGCCCAGTGGCTCACCTGCCCTGCGGAGTCTCATGGACATCAAGCTGGCAGCTGCTACCCCAACCAGAACTGCTGAGCAAGCGCCAGCTCCTTCTCTCGTCATCGAGGGGAGGACATCACCAGGGACCCAGAGCCCGCTCGCTGTGCTGCTCAGTACCCCGGCCAGCAGCCAGGCTGAGCTGCACATCGACCGCAACGTGGCCAGTGGGACCCTGAGCAAGGCTCTGCTGGAGATCCAGGCACTGAGGCAGCAGCAGGAGGAACGGGATGCCCTGGAACAGCGGAATGCTGCAGAAAGGGAAGCAGCAGTTGGAGCAGAAGGGGAAGGGAGCCCGTTCTCTGCCCAGCTGGGAGCCCAGGCCCTGCACGGGCAGCCGGCTGCCCCCAGGAAACGTCCCTCCCGCTTCAGGCGGGCGCTGCGGGCGCTGCGGGGGCTGTTCCGGCGTTCCTGCACAAGTCCACAGCTGGAGGAGTGAGATCAGGGCACTGACAGCAGGAATTGCTCCCAGAGCCTCCCTCCCTGCAGGACTCACACGGGGCTGCCCAAACTACTGGGAGTTGGGGCACAAACAAGAAGAGGAAGATGAGCACAAAGGAGACAAAGACAACGAAGAAAGTGATGAAGAACGTAATGACAAAGAAGATGAAGAAGTCAACAAAGACAAAGAAGAAGATGATGACGATGAACACCTAGAAGATGAAGAAGACACATAGAAGTAGAAGAATAGTAATAAGAATTTTTAAAAAATAGAAGTAGGATAAGAATAGGGAGTAAGACTTTTAAAATATAGAAGTAGAAGAGTAGTAGGAATAGGAAATTGAATATAAAAATGCATAGAAGAAGATTAGAAAGAATTTGAATTTTAGAATACCTAGAAGAAAAGTAAGAAGACGTAAGAAGTAGTATAGTAGAAGTAGTAAGAAGAAATATAGAAGAATAGTCAAGAATATATAAAGGAAGAAGATATCTAAAGAATAAATAAAACTATCAAATAATTTGTGTTTATTACATATTTTACATTTACATTACAGTCTATCATATAAAAAAATGAATATACAAAAGGTTGTCATTACGAGATATCATTCCCAAGAAATTACCAAAGAAGGACAGAACTATTTGTTACTGAAGAATTTGTATATTTTTTCTAATGAAGTTTGTAAGGCACAAGGAAAGAGTGCCCAGATTTCATGTCCTGTCTGGCAGAGGTACTGCAGTATTCTCACCCTCAGTGCCAGGGAGTGAGTGCCCTGTGAGCAGTGAGTGCTCAGCCCCCAGGGGCAGCGGGAGAGTTCCCGGCTGGGCCGGCAGGGCAGGGCTGTCGCTGCTCTCTGGAGGCCAAGGAAAGGCGCCCGTTGAGGGCGGCTGAGAGAGAGCTGTGCTGGGAAGCCTTTGCAGCAGGGCTGTGCAGCCGGGACAGCGAAGGCACCGCAGCCCCGCTCTGCCGCTGCCCATGGCCAGGGAGCCGGGCTGGCCGCGCTCCTCAGCAGCGCTGCTGCCATGAGCAGCCTCGTGCAAGGCGGGAGGGGTTCCCCCGCTGCAGCCCCAGCTGAGGCAGCAGCAGCAGCAGCTCTGTGCTGTTCCTGCCACATCCCTGTGGCAGCAGCTGCACGGGGCTGTGCAGCCAAAGCCCCCAGAGCAGCGCACACGCAGCACCGGAGCAGCACCGCAGCCCTGGGGCTGTGCTGGTGCTGCTGGGCAGCCCCACAGGGCTCAGCGCTGAGCAGCCCTGGCTGGAGCCCGGTGTGGGCACCTCCGGCCTCGGGGCTGCTCCTCTGCTGCTCCAGGGCAGGGCCTTTCTGCGGGATTATGTTTCCTTTCTTTCTGGGATAACTTTCACAGAACCCCTGAATCCCTGAGGCTGGAAAAGCCCTCCCAGCCCAGGGAGTCCCAGCTGTGCCCCATGCCCACCTTGTCACCCTGCCCAGATCATTGAGTGCCACATCCTGGTGTCCCTTGGACACCTGCAGGGATGGGCACTCCAGACCTCCCTGGGCAGCTCTTCCCACGGCCTGACCACCCTTTCCATGAGGAAATTGCTCCTGGTGTCCAACCCGAGCCTTCCCCTGGCACAGCTTGAGGCCATTTCCCCTTGTCCTGTCTCTGTTCCCTGGGAGCAGAGCCTGACCTCCCCCAGCTGCACCCTCCTGTCAGGGGCTCCAGGAGCATTGTTCCTTTCTCAGGCCCTCTCCTCCTCCTCCTCCCCTCTGCTTTCCAAAACCAAATAAGAATCACTGAAGGATGACAAATCCCACAGGAGTGTTTGGGACTGGATGTTCACCCATTTCTTCTGTCCACAGGGACAACCAAGTGTCTCCCTCCTCCCTTGCCCAATATCCAACAGCAGGGAGTCCCTAGGCCAGCGTTCCTCTGGGTGGGAGCAGCAGGAGGGACATTTGAGCCTTTCTGCAGCCCTGAGAGAGGCGAAGGCAGGAATTCTCCTTTCTTCCTTTCTTTTCCACACCAAAGGAGATTCCTGCAATGGGAAAAGGAATTGTTCAAGGTGGAGCAGCCCTGAGGGGCTCCTGCCCGGAGGAGAGGCCTGGGGGATGTCAGCTGTGCTCCCACCTGCAGCTTGGCACTTCAAAGCTGTGTCAGGAGTGGGGAAAGTTGAGAGAAAACAGATTATCCAGAGCCACACCTAATCTGTCTCTTCTCACTCACCAGACTTGCAGGAGGTTCTGGATAAATGATGCACGGCAAGCCTATGAAATCAGGAGGAACTCTGATTTTGCTCCTGCCATGCAGCCTCGGGCAGGAGAGGTGCTTTTGTGCACGTCTGAAGCTGTGAGCCCTGTGGGAGTTCCACATCGATTCTGGAGCCTTGTACCCAGCTGGTGGTTTTTTCCCTGATGTTGCTCAGTTTAGCTTCCATGTTTCCAAAATACAGCAGATCAAAGGAAACCACTTTAAAAGTTCTAAAAGACAATACTAACGAGCGACAAAACTGTTTAAGTTTTCTCTAGCACAGTTTTTTCTTCTATTCAGCCTTTTGTCAGTAGAGATGTTGCTACTAGCTACCTCTTTATGACTTTTGAGCCACATGTACTTCTAATTAGACCTTTCTAGTATTTGTTACGCCTTTGAAGACCAGTGCACAAGAGGGTAGTGCAATCAGAAGGAAAAAGTTTTTCACAGAAAGAGTGATAAAGTATTGGAATGGCCTGCCCAGGGAGGTGGTGGAGTCACCATCCCTGGATGTGTTTAAGAAGAGACTGGATGTGGCACTTGGTGCCATGGTCTGGTTGAGGTGTTAGAGTATGGGTTGGACTCGATGATCTTGAAGGTCTCTTCCAACCTAGAAATTCTGTGATTCTGTGAAGTGGTTTTCTATCACAAGTACACTAAAACGCTCATTTATTTATCCAATCTAGACTAAGTCCTGTGGGTTTAGTGTCACGCCTCACACAACTGGGCCATGTGGCGACGCTGCCGCAGCCGAGCCCAGCCCTTCGGGCCGCTGTCCCGATGCATTTGGAGGGGCACGGACACGATGTTCAGCGCCGTCTGTCTTTGTGCTCCGTGTTTGTGCTGCGTGTGCGGGGCCGGCGGGAGCCGCGCTCCCCTCAGAGCCGCTGAGGGCGGCAGCAATGGCGGCGCCGCTCCCTCAGCGCTCGGCCCCGGCCCCGGCGGGCGGGGAGCCCTCGGCAGCGCCCTGGGGGCAGCAGGGAGCGAGCCCCGGGCCCGGGCTCTGTGCCCGTGGCGCCGCCGAGGCGAGGGGAGAGCTGCAAGGGTCGGTGCCTCGGGCACTGCCCCGAGCCAGGTGCAGCAGCCGCCCCGGCCTTGTGGAAGCGCACGGGGCTCTCGTGGTGCCGCTTGTCCAGCTTGTGCAGGTGCCTGTGGATGGCCCCGGCCTTGCGTGGGGCCCTGCCCCTCTTGGTTAAAAACAACCAGAATGAGCCCCCAGCTGTGCCCCCACATCCCCATGGCCAGGCGGGAGGGGGACACATCATCATTGTCCCTTGTGTGAGTGGACATTGGGTGTGGGCATGACAGGAGCCAGGGCTGTTCCAGCAGGGCCTGTGGGGTGTCCTGCTGACTGCAGGGCTGTGCCAGCCTCTGCAGGGCCTGTCCCAGTGGTGTCAGACACGTGTTCTCAGTTCTGCAGCAGCTCTTTGTCACTGTTGTCTTCACTTCAGGACAGCTCCGTGTCTCTGTTGAATTCTTTTGGTCATTCTCTTGGCCCATGGTGTCCTTCCTCTTGGGACAGCTCCAGGTGGGTGCAGTCTCCGCTGGGACAGGTGACACTCGGATCCTCCCTGAGAGTCACTGCCCAGCTACTGCCCTGCCACCCTCACAGTCTTGCTGGGAGCCTCAGCGCAGGCCAGCTCCTCAGGGAAGATCCACTGATCCATGGAGATCCAGGCTTCCACTGCTGCCACCGTGTCCGAGCTGTTGCCATGTATTCCTACTGATTCAGTTCTGTCATGGGGAAGAGTAAGAACGTCCAGGCAAGATTAAGACATGTCTGAATTTGCAGAATTTTGCATGAGGAGCACAGAGCTATCCCATCTGGGTGGTCTGATGTGCTCTGGCAGATCTTCCCCTGCTTTGTTTTATCAAAGTCTTCACTTTGGTGAAAATACCGAAAATTGAGTTTAATTTGAGACTCATTAGAGGAAATCCAGATGTGCTGTGGAAAATGAAGAAAATGCATTCTGAGTATTTGATAAATGAATAAAGCTGAGACTGAGCAGTTGACAATTTCCTTTCATCCCAGCCATGGTGAACTTTGTCCCTGAAATGCCCACGGGCAGAGCAGAGCAGAGCAGAGCAGGGCTGGGTGCAGTGGGCAGCCCCGGTCCCTGGCTGGCCCAGCACTGGCTCTGCTCTCTGCGTGTTGCAGGCTGCAGAAGGCGCAGGAGGAGCATCGCTCCGTGGAGGTGGAGAAGGTGCACCTGGAGAAGAAGCTGCAGGACGAGATCAGCATTGCCAAGCAGGAGGCACACCGGCTGCGGGAGCTGCGCGAGGGCACCGAGAACGAGCTCAGCCGGCAGAAATACGCGGAGCAGGAGCTGGAGCAGGTGAGGGCTCACCTGGGGGATGCACCTCCACAGAGACGTGGCACTGAGGGCAGTGCTGCTCCATCCCTCTGGGAAATCACAGAAACACAGAATGTCTGCATTGGGAGGGACCTCCCAGCCCACCCAGTGCCACCCCTGCCACGGCAGGGACGCCTCCCACTGTCCCAGGCTGCTCCCAGCCCCAGTGTCCAGCCTGGCCTTGGGCACTGCCAGGGATCCAGGGGCAGCCACAGCTGCTCTGCTCTCACCTGAGCAGGGCAGAGGGGCACAAGCCCAGTCCCTTCCCTGCTGCCCACACAGTGGGATCAGCCCAGGGCACAGGGATTTAAGGTCCCAGTGCTCATGGCCAGGGCCTGTGGAGCTTCTCCCACCAATGCCCAGCTCCTTCTCCCCAGGGCTGCTCCCAGCCCATTCTCCCCAGCCTGTCTTTGTGCTGGGGTTGCCCCCACCCAGGTGCAGGACCTTGCCCTTGGTCCTGGCTGAGCTCCCTGAGGCTGGCACGGTCCCAGCTCTCCAGCCTGTCCAGGTGCCTCTGGATGCCCCATCCCTTCCCTGCAGTGTGTGAGCACAGCCCCCAGCTCTGTGTCACTGGCAGTGTGGGGCTGCCCTGCACCCCAGGGTCCCTGTCACCAACAAAGGCATTTCCCAGTGCCAGTCCTGCCTCCCAAGGGACACCAGTCCTCACTGCTCTCCACCACCCCTGAATCCAGTAATGTTGCTGCTTTTCTGCCTTTGCTTTCTCACTCCCCTTGGTGGAGGAAAAGCCCCAGGTCTCTTTTCAATGGTGTCCAATACACGGCCCAGTCGCTGCCACGGTGCCAGACAGGGCTGGTTCTGGCAGGTCCTGCTCTGGCAGGAGCAGAGGGGTTGGACTTGCCCTGGAGCTGCAGCCTCTGAGATTTCTGACTCCCTCCCCAGTCCATACAGTCTCTCTTTATGTGTGTTCATGGTTTTAGGACAGATTTGGAATGAGTTCAGTTATGCTTTCCATGTTTTCTTGTGATCAGAGGGGTGTGTAAGGGTTGGGGTGGGAAAGCCCTCTGAGACCATCAAGTCCAGCCACTCCTCAGCACTGCCAAGGCCATCACTGACCAATTGCCACATCCTGTTAAATCCCTGCATGGATGTGACTCCAGCCTGTGCCAGGCCTGGACAACCCTTTCCATAAGGAAGTTTTCCCAGTATCCAACCTTTACCTCCCCAAACCTACAAGAAATCCAAACCCACAATCCCAGTAGCTGCTTCCTATCTCACCTGAGGGACAATTCTCACTTGGTTCTAAGTTACAGATCAGTGTAAACTGAAACTGGGAGCCAGACCTGCATAGGCCAGGCACATCCCTGGGTATTCCAAGGCCACGTGTGTATCCTCCCAGCTGTGTCCAGTCTTTTTTGCTACCTTGGAGACGGGGAAGAAACAAGGCAGGAATCCAGGGCTTCCCCTGGCAAGGCAGGGCCGAGTGTGCTGGGAGCCCCGGGGCAGTGCAGGGGTGCAAACAGCAAATTCCCTTCCTGCCTGGGGCAGCCCAGCCCGCAGAGCCAGGGTGCCTGTTTGCAGGAGTGCTCTTTCTTCCCCAGCCTCCTTTCCCTGCTGTGTCCATCCTGACACAGACCCTGGGGCTGGCTGCTGTGGGCTCCAGCTGGGGCTGGGTGGCCCCAGGTGCCCCGGGCGGCTCCTGCAGCTCTCACCCCTTGCACTTCCCCTGCATTCCCCTCTGCAAGGAGCCCGGGAAGCCGGCGCTGACGTGAGCTCTGTGTTCCTCAGGCCCTGGGGAGGTGAGTACTGGAGTGTCCCACCTGAGCACTGTGTGACCGTAACCCCAGCACCGTGCCAGCAGCTCGAGGACACCTGTGACATTAACCTGTCACCCCCTCTGACCCCACAGCTCCTCCCAGTTCAACATAGTCCCTGCTCCCAGGGAATGTTAACCAAGACCTCCTTCTGCACCAGTTGATTCTCAGCACCAAAGGCACGCTGGAGGGTTTGGATGGTCCTGCTGGAGTTGGTGTATGGGACAGAGAGGTGTCCTGTTCCCAGGATGTTCATCCATCCCTCTCTCCTCACTGGGTCACCCTCCACAGACCACGACTCCACTGAGGCCACAGACCCAGAGAACACAGAATTGTGGAATAGAATCCCAGACTGGTTTGGGTTGGAGAGACCTTAAATCTCATCCAATCCCACCCCTGCCATGGCAGGGACACCTCCCACTGCCCCAGGCTGCTCCCAGCCCCAGTGTCCAACCTGGCCTTGGGCACTGCCAGGGATCCAGGGGCAGCCACAGCTGCTCTGGGCACCCTGTGCCAGGGCCTGCCCACCCTGCCAGGGAACAATTCCTGATTCCCAAGATCCCAGCCAGCCCTGCCCTCTGGCACTGGGAGCCATTCCCTGGCTCCTGTCCCTCCAGCCCTTGTCCCCAGTCCCTCTGCAGCTCTCCTGGAGCCCCTTCAGGCCCTGCCAGGGGCTCTGAGCTCTCCCTGGAGCTTCTCCTCTCCAGCTGAGCACCCCCAGCTCTCCCAGCCTGGCTCAGAGCAGAGGGGCTCCAGCCCTGGGCTCTCTCCAGCAGCTCCAGCTCCTCCTGCTGTTGGGCCCCAGGGCTGGAGGCAGCACACTGGGGATCTCACCAGGGCAGAGTATAACTGTTTTATAAATTTCCTGTTAAGGTGTTGCTCTTAGTTATCCAAATGAGATCTTAAAGATCTTCCCAGGAGAATGGAGACACGCAAAATAATTCCTGTTTGCACAGATTCCCTGCAGAACCCTGAGGGTTTGGGTCGTGGACACTCATTTTAGCCACTGGTCCTTGCCTGTTCCACAGCACCTCCCTTTCCCAGCACTCCCTATAAACATTGTTCCTGTGAGTGTCACGAGCACTCCTCTACCCCAAACACCCAGTGACAGATTTCCCACCCATCTTTTCTCCATATTCCCAAATCCCAGATGCCTGTGGGTCAGAGCTCTGCTGAGGTGGGAGCAGCACCTCACACTGCTGGTGTCCAACAGGAAAACCTGGGCTCTGTGACTGAATTTGGCACTCTGGGACTGATTCAGGCAATTTTACACTGAACAACCCTGACTCACACACAAACGGTGGAAGTGTTTGACCTCTTGTGTGTGGTGCCTCGGGCCTGCTCCTGGATGGATGGATAAAATACAGAATTTCAGAGTGTCTGCCTGTACCTGGGGGCTCTTGGCTCCCTAACAGCCTCCCTGGGCTGGGCTTGGTGAGACGTGACGGAGTTAAAGAACAGGCTGAGGGAACAGCTCCAAGTGTGAGCAATCCCTCACAAAAACGCTGCTCTGCACCCGCCCTGTGCCCTGAGGGAAGGGCTGTGCCTGTGGGCTGGGGTGTGCAGGAGCAGGGAGGGCTCTGGGAGCAGAGCTGTTGTGCAGTGTGAAGCCACAGCCCCCCTGAGTGTGGGTGGCACAGTGCCCCATCCCTGCAGTGTGTCCTGGGCTGTGCTGTCCTTGCTCTGCCCTGGCCTGGGGCACCTCCCCTTCCTGCAGGGCTCGTCAGGCCCCAGGGGGTGAGAGCCTCCCACAGGGTGGGCGCTGCAAGAGACCAGCTCATTCTTGGTGGTCTCCACCACTCAAGGCTTTTCTGTGAGCCCAGAGTGTCCTCAGCTGGCTGCTCACCCACTCCCTTCTAACCCTGCATCTCTGTGGGGTGTCAGGGTGTGCAGGAGCTGGGCTGGGCTGGAAGGAGAGACCCCAGGAACAGCTGATCCAGCCAGGCTGTTTCTTTTCCTGACCAGCAGCACGTGTTTTGTGTCTAAATATTTTTCTCACTTTCTCCAGTGTGGCAGTTGTCTCCTGACGAGCTCCCTGGGCTTGCCTGGGAGCTGTGGTGAGGCAGGGATTGCCTGCACGGTCCTGTCAGGGATTCTGCCCCCGCAGGAGGATCTGGGGGATGTACAGGCAGGCAGGAAGCTCTGCAGAGGTTTCTGGAGGCTGCAGAAAACCCCCAGAGCGTCCTCTCTGCCAGCCCAATTCCCTTTGAACAACCTCGTGCACTGTGCCACTGGCTCCAGAGGGTTTCCCTGTGGCTCGTGGCAGAGGAGCTGACATGGAGGGGTTGAGAGGGGGGAGCACAGCGTGGTGCTGGCTGGCTGGGGATTGCTGAGGAGGGTTTTCCTGTGGCTCGTGACAGAGGAGCTGACATGGAGGGGTTGAGAAGGGGGAGCACAGCATGGTGCTGGCTGGGGATTGCTGAGGAAGGAGCTCAGTTGTAGGATGGCAGGAACCATCTGTGGGAGGTTCTGGTGCTTGGAGCAGCAGCCTGGCGTGTGGGTGGCTCCTCTCCTGCTGTCCCCAGGATGCCACAGCTCCTCCAGAGGACTTTTCCTGCTGCCAGGACTGAGCTGAAGCAGCCTGGGGAGCGGGCTGAGCAGCAGCAGGGGGGTGAGCTGCGGGAGGGCTGTGTCCCCACGGCTGCTCCACGGCGTCCCGGGCGCTTCCCCCCAGGTGCGGATGGCACTGAAGAACGCCGAGAAGGAGCTGGAGTCCCACTGCAGCTGGGCAGCCCCCGAGGCCCTGCAGAAGTGGCTGCAGCTGACCCACGAGGTGGAGGTGCAGTACTACAACATCAAGAAGCAGAACGCCGAGAAGCAGCTGCTGGTGGCCAAGGAAGGGGTGAGAGCTGCAGTGGCCTCGTGCCGGCTCCCTGGGGGAGGCTGGGGGAGCCAAGCCTGCAGAGCTGCTTTCCCTGCATCCCTGAGTCTTCAATTCCGTTCTTGTGGAATTGTGGGATCCCAGAATGGGTTGGGTTGGGAGGGACCTTAAAGTTCATCTCATTCCATGGGCAGGGACACCCTGGATTCTCCCAGTGTCCAGCCTGGCCTTGGGCACTGCCAGGGATCCAGGGGCAGCCACAGCTGCTCTGGGCACCCTGTGCCAGGGCCTGCCCACCCTGCCAGGGAGCAATTCCTGCCCAAGATCCCAGCCAGCCCTGCCCTCCCTCAGCTCAAGGGCAGTTTCTCTCTTCAGGCCTTAAATTTGCATCTTGTAAAAGTGCAGCAGAAGCCAGGTGTGAGCAGGAGCTCAGCATGAGCATGAGGGTGAGGGTGAGGGTGAGGGTGAGCGTGAGGGTGAGGGTGAGGGTGAGGATGAGGGTGAGGGTGAGGATGAGGAGGAGGATGATGCTCCTGGGCTCTCAGGGTGGGCAGGCCCCAGCCTGGGCACTGCTGGAGCCTGCAGCCCTGGGAATCTGAGCAGGGATTGCTGCCCTGGGTGCTCAGTGGGCAGGAGGCTTTGCAGCTCCCAGCACAGTCCCTGCTCCAGGTGAGGAGCTGCACAGGCACTGGAATCCGAGGCTGTGCAGTGAATCATTGCTGCATTCCAGTCTGGGATTCTGTGTGCCAGCCCTGAGGGATCAGCCCAGGGAGCTGTTGTGACTTGTCCTCGTCCCCATGGCCATACAGAGCTGGCAGGAGGGAAAACTCTGCCTTAATCTGCTTTGATTGGGAACATTTTAATGTTGCAGCAGTTTTCCCTTGGCTGTGTCAGTTCTTACATCCACATCCTTGGCTTTCCCAAGTCCCAGGTTCGTGCCACTGCAGATAGGAATGGAAGCCAAAAATCTTCCCCAGCCCAAGAGCCCTTGGGCATTCCTGGGGTTTGTTTGGTGGTTATTCACAGGAGAGATGAGCCAGTGTGTGAGAGCCCTTCACTGAGTGAGGTACCTGCTCCATGGAATCATGGAATGGTTTGGGTTGGAGAAACCCTCGGAGACCTTCAAATCCACCCATTCCCTGAGCAGTGCCAAGGCCACCACTGCCCCATGTCCCCAGGTGCCACATCCACAGGGCTGTGAAATCCCTCCAGGGATGGGGACTCCAACTCTGCCCTGAAAGTTCAACCTGTTCAGTTCAGTTCCCTCTGATTTTGGGGAAACTGGGAGAAGGGAGCATGAAATCCCCAGCCTGCTACTTGCTGCTGGTGCTTTCCTCACCCCAGTGCCAGGGAGAACAACATTGCTCAGTAACAGCACCACTCCCACACGTGCAGGCAGCTGCAGGGACTGTTTGTGTCTCAGCCCATCCAGGGTGTCCATGGCCTGGAGGGAACATCAGGTTGTCTTCTTCCTGTGACTTTTGTCCCTTGATATTCCAGGCTGAGAAGATCAAGAAGAAGCGAAACACCCTTTTTGGGACGTTCCATGTTGCTCACAGTTCCTCTCTGGACGATGTCGATCATAAAATCTTAACTGCAAAGTGAGTGTCTGTTCAACACCTCCCTCTTCATCCCTGCCTTCCTCTTCATCCCTCCCCTGTCCCCTGGAGGCAGGAGTGTCCTCACCTGCACGGGGCTTTGGGGCTCATTTTAGTGAACTCCTGTTGTCCTCAGTGACCTGGGGTTGGACTTGCTCCTTGCCATCAATAACCTTCTGATTTTAACTGTGAGAAACAAGGGATCACAGGTCCATGGAGCAATTAAAAGTCCTGCCAAAACAGTGTTCCAGGGGGCTGCAGGATGCTTAAGGGATTGTCATGGAATGGCTTGAGTTGGGGGGGACCTTAAAATCATCCAGTGCCATCCCTGCCATGGGCACTGTCACTGTCCCAGGCTGCTCCCAGCCCCAGTGTCCAACCTGGCCTTGGGCACTGCCAGGGATCCAGGGGCAGCCACAGCTGCTCTGGGCACCCTGTGCCAGGGCCTGCCCACCCTGCCAGGGAACAATTCCTGCCCAAGAGCCCAGCCAGCCCTGCCCTGGGCACTGGGAGCCATTCCCCCTTGTTACTAACCCCGGATACTTCAGCTGCCGCTGCATTTTTTAATTTCTGTGTTCCTGGGATTGGGATGCAAAGCCTCTCAGATTCCAGGACACACAGCTGACCACTGCAGGTGGTTTGGGGGGTGTTTTCCCTCCAGCGCCCCCATTGTCCCTGTGTGTCCCCGTCCCCAGACAAGCCCTGAGCGAGGTGACGGCGGCGCTGCGGGAGCGGCTGCACCGCTGGCAGCAGATCGAGCTGCTCTGCGGCTTCCAGATCGTCAACAACCCCGGCATCCACTCGCTGGCCTCGGCCCTCAACATCGACCCCGGCTGGATGGGCACGCCCCGGCCCAACCCCTCCCACTTCATCATCACCGACGACGTGGATGACCTGGACGAGGAGCTGGTGTCACCCATGTCCATGCAATGTACGGCAGCTCTGGGAACGGGGAGCCGTGGGGATGGGGATCCCTGGGAATGGGGATCCCTGGGAATGGGGATCCCTGGGAATGGGGGTAATGGGGGATCCCTGGGAATGGGGATCCCTGGGAATGGGGCTCCCTGAGAATGGGGCCTCCCTAGGAATGGGGTTCCCTAGGAATGGGGCTCCCTGGGAATGGGGCTCCCTGGGAATGGGAATCCCTGGGAATGGAGGCTCTGGGGGCTCCCTGGGAATGGGGGCAATGGGGGCTCCCTGGGAACGGGGCTCCCTGGGACTGGAGATCCCTGGGGGTTCCCTGGGAATGGGGCTCTGGGGGCTCCCTGGGAGTGGGGCTCCCTAGGAATGGGGCTCCCTGAGAATGGGGGTTCCCTGGGAATGGAGCTCCCTGGGAATGGGGCAATGGGGCCTCCCTAGGAATGGGCCTCCCTGGGAATGGGGTTCTGGGGGCTCCCTGGCAATGGGGGCTCCCTGGGAATGGAGCTCCCTGGGAATGGGGCTCCCTGGGAATGGGGCTCCCTGGGAATGGGGTTCTGGGGCCTCCCTGGGAATGGGGCAATGGGGGCTCCCTGGGAACGGGGCTCCCTGGCAATGGGGGCTCCCTGGGAATGGAGCTCCCTGGGAATAGGCTCCCTGGGAATGGGGCTCCCTGGGAATGGGGTTCTGGGGCCTCCCTGGGAATGGGGCTCCCTGGGAACAGGGGCTGTGGCTGCTGGGGCTGGGGGCTGTGACACAGAGCAGACCTGGATCTGTAGTTCACCTGCGTCAGGAGGGATTAATTGATCCAAGTTGGGGTTTCCATGCCCAAAAGCCACAGTTGGTCCATCAGGGTCAGGAACATCCCTAACAGGCCAGGTCCCACTGCTGGGGTTGTTTGGAGCCTGTTAATTCCAGCAGAACTGGTAATTTAGAAATTGTTAATCATAGTTTCATTCTGTCTGTGCTGTTCTGGTCAACTCAGTGATTGAAGCATTTACCAAAAAACCCCAACCAAAGCATGGCAGTGAGACAGGAAGAGGGATTATCCCCAGTTCCCCTTGGCCTGAGCACTTTTTGGGATTTAAAGGCTCAAAGCTGCCCCCTCCTGAGGCACAGCTGGACCTGCATCCTGCACCATTCCGGGTGGGAGCAGCAGTCTGCCAGCCATGGGACCTGTCAAACACTCCCTGGAGCACAGGCTGGAGCCCCAGCCCCCCAGCTCTGTGCAGGGCTTGGGGTCACCCAGGGGGACCTCCCATCCCTCTTGGTCAGTGACAAAGAGCATCAGCTCCCAGGGTGGCTGTCCCTGCTCTGCCAAGCCCAGATCCCGTGGAGGGATCGCCCTGAGCATGGATCACCCTGTGGCTGTGTCCCCCCAGTTGCTGAGCTCCTGGGCTGGGTGGCACTGTCACCTCCTCTGCAGCAGCTGGGATCAGCCCTGCCTGCTGTTCCTGCCTTTAGCTGGCCCAGATCCTGCTTCTCCCCAGAGGGCATCTTCCAAACAGTTTCCCTTTGGGTATTGCACGAGAGACTGAGAGAGCTGAAGGGCAGGGACAGGGGCCTGGGGGCACAGGGGCCTGGGGGCACAGGAGCAGCACCTGGCCAGGGCACAGCACCCTGACCCAGGCACTTCCATGGACTCACAGAGTGCATTGGGTTGGAAGGACCTCAAAGCCCACCCAGTGCCACCCCTGCCATGGCAGGGACACCTCCCACTGTCCCAGGCTGCTCCCAGCCCCTGGCCTTGGACATTCCAGGGATCCAGGGGCAGTCACAGCTGCTCTGGGCCACTCTAGACAATTTAATCCGAGCCAGGGCTGTTTGGGGGAGCAGGAGGGATGAGGAGAAAGGTCTCAGGGCTGGCACCCTGTGCTGCAGGAGGTGCCCTGTGTGCCAGGGGCAGGTGCTGAGGGGGGCTCAGGGCAGGGCCAGGGAGAGGCAGAGCTTGGAGGCTTTGGGGTCCTGCAGGAGGAGCAGAGGTACCTGCAGACACAGGGGCTGGATCCCACAGTTTGTGGGACCAGGTGTGCTTGGGGACATTAAAGCTGTGTGGAACAGAGACCTCCTGCTCTTTGGCATGGCCAGTCACCATCAGCATCGAGCTGGACATCTCTGCTGCAGCCCTGGCACAGCCCCAGCTGGGCACTGATGGCAGGGATGCTTGGGACAGTCCCAGGTGACACCTGAGGAG
Organism: Phylloscopus whistleri; assembly: GCA_017589585.1. NCBI lineage: Eukaryota > Metazoa > Chordata > Aves > Passeriformes > Phylloscopidae > Phylloscopus > Phylloscopus whistleri. The sequence continues at coordinate 57,166 of JADMLD010001134.1, read as the reverse complement.
CTCAGCTGGGCCGGGTGTGAGCCTTCAGCCCTGATTTCAGCCTCAGCTTCTTCGCACTTGAGATGCCTCAAGTGAGACATTTCCAGGGAGCACTGCCAGTTCCATCATCCCAGAGCTGGGCAGAGCCTGCCCACCCTCCTGCCCCACTCCTGCCCACCCTCCTGCCCACCCTCCTGCCCCCTCCTGCCCCCCACCTCCCTGCAGGTGATACACCCTGTAGCAAGCCCTGGGCACTCCAGTTCCCAAAGCAGTGGAGCCTTTCCCTGTAGGATTTTTTCCCTTTGTGTACAAACCCTGCCTCAGGAGAGCAGTGCCCAGTTTCTCCTGCCCAGGTGTGTTGCTGAGGACCCGTGGTGCTTCTCCCAGTAGTAAATCCCCTCTCTCTCTCTCCTGTCCCCACCTGGCTGCCCCCCAGATGCAGCCTGGCTTTTCGGGCGCAGGTTCAGCGACCGCTCCTCGCTGTCCTTGGAGGATCAGTCCCTCTGGAAATACCCTGGTTTGGTTCTCTTCAATTATATTTTCATTTTTTTTTTTACTCTGCCCTCTGGCCTTTTTCTGGACTAAAATACATCCACCAGTTTTCCATCTTTCTGGCACGGGAACTAATGAGTGTCTCTCTCCTCACTGAGCCATCACCACCTGTACTAACCCCGGGAAGAGTCTGGTGGGATGAAGAAGAATCTCAGCTGCAGCTCCCACGTGCTCCTGGGTGCAGTTAGGGAACCTGGAGGGTTGGACTCACTCCATTTTACCCCTGAGGTGGAGATGAAGGGCCCAGTGAGGCCAGGAGGAGGTGGCAGCATTCCCCATCCCACCCCACCTCCTTCCCTGCTGCCCCATCCCTCCCCACATGTGCTGCTGGTGCTGGGCCATGCTCCCTCAGAACCCCTAAATAAACTGAGCAGTGCCAGCTCCTGGGGAAAGCTGTCCCTGGAGCCCCAGTGCCATGGAGATGGCACTCAGCCTCCTTTGGAAGCCTCCCTTGGGGAGGAGGGGGACATGCCAGCCTCCTGCAGGGAGGGCTTTTCCTCGGGGTGCTGGGCAGATCATTTGGGGAACGTTGGTGAAACATTGGGGTGTCTGGAGGGCACTGTGGGGCTGGGAAGTGAGGTCCCAGCCTGTGCTCCAGGGCTCATGGCTGGGTAAGTCTTGGAGAAGGGGAGCACAGAGGTGGGAAGTACTGAGTGGGGAAATAAGGGCTGGAACACCAGGAAAAAAAACCAAAAACAACAGGGAATCCTTAGGGAAAAAAGTGTGGCCCAAGGGAAAAAGAAACCTCTGTCAGAAACCCATCACCCCAGTGAGTTACTTTGCAGTCAGATCCCTGTGAACCCTCCACAGTGAGATTCCCAGATTGGAGTTGCAGCTCTGGAGCAGAAAAGAAAAATAAATCTTGCAATGGAAGGTGGATGGTGTAAAATTCCAGGTTCATGGATGGGCACTGTAGGGAACAAGGAGCAGCAAACCTGAGCAGTGGGAAGGACTGGGATTCACCTTGGGGCTGTGGAAACAGCCAAATTGCCAGAATTATTCTTTCTTATTCCTTCTTCCACTGGAAATTTGTCCCTGTGGATCCCTCAGTCCTGAGTGCCAGAGGGGCCCTGTGTGTCCAGCTGGGAGTTTCCAGAGCAGGGATTGCTGGTTCTTCCATTCCCAAAGGAGCTCTCCTCCTCCTCCTCCATTTCTGAGCTTTCCTGTCTCTGCATCTTTTTAACCCATTTGTACATTAATTTCTTATGCACATAAGAAATCCTGAGCAGTCCTGAACACCTTATCAAAGGAGGAACATCTTGTATGGGATGGCAGCAAGGGGGTGGAGTGCAGCCAGCCTGGTGGGCTTGGGATGGGGCTGCAGCCCTGGGATCCCCTTTTCCATGATGGAGGGCAGCATTCCCAAGGCCCCAGGCAGGTGAAGGGGCCTGGCTCTGGGGGGTGACCCTGGGGGCAGGTGTGGGGCACAGGCAGCTGCTCAGGGACTGCTGGGCTCCAGTTCCAGCCAGGTGTGAGCACAGGGCTGGAGAGAGCCCGAGGGGCTTTGAGGGCAGTTCAGGAGCTGGTGCTGCAAAGGACATTCCCACCTGGTGCCCAGGGGAATTGACAGAAGAGGAGAATATTTCTCAGGCTGAGTCTCTGATCAGTCACTGTGGTCCTGGAACTGGCTGGGAGCAGGTGAGGCTGCTCTGGGGCTGGAGTCACCAGCTGAGGCAGGGAGGAATGGGGCATGAATCCCAGAAAGTCTGCGTTGGGAGGGACCTCAAATCCCACCCAGTGCCACCCCTGCCATGGCAGGGACACCTCCCACTGCCCCAGGCTGCTCCCAGCCCCAGTGTCCAGCCTGGCCTTGGGCACTGCCAGGGATCCAGGGGCAGCCACAGCTGCTCTGGGCACCCTGTGCCAGGGCCTGCCCACCCTGCCAGGGAACAATTCCTGATTCCCAAGATCCTCCACCCCAATATTTTCAACCAACCAGGGAACTGCCCCATCCCTCTAAGTGTCCAGGGCCAGGCTGGACACTGGGGCTTGGAGCAGCCTGGGACAGTGGGAGGTGTCCCTGCCATGGCAGGGGTGGGAGGAGATGATCTTTAGGGTCCCTCCCAGCCCAATCCCCTGTATGATTCCATGCTGCCCTGCTTTGCTCCTGGTGCTGCCCCTGCACAGCAGCACCAGAATCGAGCAGAGCTGAGCTCTGGGAGTGGAGCTTCAGGTGCCAGCATTGACCTGCTTGCCTGGAGCTCCTGCTGTGGGCTGTGAAGGTCCCAGCCAGGCAGCAGGACTGGAGCCATGAGATGTCTGTGAGGGTGGAATGGCCCTGGCAGTGCCCAGTTCTTGGCTCTCCAGGGGCCGGGTGGTGGCTCCAGGTGGGGTGACTCAGCAGGCACTCTCTGTGTCAGGCAAGATGCTCAGATAAGGTGTTCAGAGGCACCTACATCAGCAGTGCTGGACTTTCCCATGGGCTGGGCATTAATCCAGCATGTTCAGCACCAGCTTAAAGCTGCTTCTGCATTAAACAGGCCCTAACTGCTGGCACGAGGTGGGGACAGTGCTGGTGGCGCAGGGACAGTGGGACGGTGTCAGTGGGGCAGGGGCAGCGGGGTGGTGCTGGTGGGATGGTGATGGTGCTGGTGGGACAGGGATGGTGATGGTGCCAATGGCACAGGGATGGTGGGATGGTGCCAATGGGCCATGATGGTGGGATGGTGCTGGTGGGACAGGGATGTGCTGGTTGCACAGGGCTGGTGGGATGGTGATGGTTGCACACGGCTGGTGGGATGTGCTGGTTGCAGAAGGCTGGTGGGACAGGGATGGTGCTGGTTGCACAGGGCTGGTGGGATGTGCTGGTTGCAGAAGGCTGGTGGGACAGGGATGGTGCTGGTTGCACAGGGCTGGTGGGATGTGCTGGTTGCAGAAGGCTGGTGGGACAGGGATGGTGCTGGTTGCACAGGGCTGGTGGGATGGTGCTGGTTGCACAGGGCTGGTGGGATGGTGCTGGTTGCAGAGAGCTGGTGGGACAGGGATGTGCTGGTTGCACAGGGCTGGTGGGATGGTGCTGGTTGCAGAGAGCTGGTGGGACAGGGATGTGCTGGTTGCACAGGGCTGGTGGGATGTGCTGGTTGCAGAAGGCTGGTGGGACAGGGATGTGCTGGTTGCACAGGGCTGGTGGGATGTGCTGGTTGCACAGGGCTGGTGGGATGGTGCTGGTTGCAGAGAGCTGGTGGGATGTGCTGGTTGCACAGGGCTGGTGGGACAGGGATGTGCTGGTTGCACAGGGCTGGTGGGATGTGCTGGTTGCACAGGGCTGGTGGGACAGGGATGTGCTGGTTGCACAGGGCTGGTGGGATGTGCTGGTTGCACAGGGCTGGTGGGATGGCACTGGTGGGATGGCACTGGTGGGATGTGCTAGTTACACAGGCCTGGTGGGACAGCACTCGTGGGATGGCACTGTGGGACGGCACTGGTGGGACAGGGATGGCACTGGTGGAACAGGGATGGCACTGGTGGGACGGCACTGGTGGGACAGGGATGGCACTGGCGGGACAGCGCTGGTGGGACGGCGCTGGCAGAGCTCCGTGCCCAGGCCATGCCCTCACTCCCCCGTGTCTCGTTGCAGCTCCGGCCTTGCCCAGCACAGTCCGGCAGCGCCTGGTGGAGCCGCAGCACGGCCACGGATCGCAGAGGTTGGTAGAGAGCGTCGTGCCGGGGCAGCCCGAGGCGGGCCCCGCCGCCCCGCTGCGGGCGGGCCGAGTGTCCCTGCGCCGAATGCACAGCCTCAGCTCCGGACACTCCTTCAGCTCCGACCTGCCCGGCTCCGGCCCATCGCCTGCCTCCACCTCCTCCACCTCCTGCTCCTCATCCGCCACCACCGCGCCTGCTCCTGCTTGCCATGTCCACCCTATCTATTACCATCACACCACCTCTTATTTCCTCCAGATGGATTCCATCCCCGACCTGCCCCCTCCTGATGTCACCTCTGGAGTTCGCTGTCGCACTGGGAGCTTTGGGTATATTGCTGTTTCTTTTCTAGCTGCCTCCTGCCTGCCGTGCCTCAGAGCTGGTGCTTGCTGGGGTGTGCTCCTTCTCTCACATGCCTCCTTTTTTCTTTTGGGCCTTTATTCCATGATTTATCCACTTCTGTTCCTTCCGCCGCTCTCCCGAGCCGCTGGAGCCTCTCAGGAGGATTCCGTGGCCATCCCCACGCCCACGAGCTCAGAGGGGGCATTCCCAAGGGGCTCTGCTGCTCTTTTACTGCAGCTGAGCAAATGAGAATTCCCAGGTGCTCGGCATCCCCTGAACAAGGGGATGGGAGGAGGTAACAGAACTGATCACCAAACCCGACCTGATTTGGAGCCTGGGCCTCCTTGGGGTCCTCACAAGTGAATTGCAAAGGGAACATGATGGGTGGGGACCACGAGGTAGCAGTTGGAGGAATTTGGGATGGTTTTCAGAGGTGCTAGAGTTCAGGAATGTGTTCTGCCTCTGCTCTGGTAGGCACGAGGAGTGGGGGTGTTTTGGCTAAGGAATGTCTGAGGAGGGAGTTGGAGCTGCTCTTGTTGGCTTTAGCTTGGTCCCTTGCAGTTGGCTCTTTGGAGAGCTGGCACATCCATCCCGAAATCCCAGGGCTGTCCCAGTCCAGCAGGCTGGTGACAGGGAGGAGCAGGAATCCTGCTGGTGCTCCAGGGGCCCTGACAGCCCTGGCAGGGATGCTGTGTGTGTGTCCCCAGCACAGCTCAGGTTCCTCAGGTGGCTCTCACCTGAGCGAGATCCTGGAGGTCCTCGCCCCACGGGCTCCTGGATGCAGCTGTCCCGAGGTGTTGTGTGGGATCCCCCTGGGCTTGGGGGCAATGGGATGTGTGCCCGTGGCCTCAGGTGTCCCAGCAGTGGGAAGGCTGATGGACCAGGGAATCCTGTCCCTGCCAGGTGCTGCCTGTGGCCCTGGACAGCTCATTCCATCTCCGCTCCATGCTTTCCCCATGGCAAATTCAGAAACAGTCTCACAATCCTCAGTATTGGGGAGCAGACTGCTGGGAGAAGGCTGGAAGTCTCTGGGTGAGGCAGAGGATGGGGGAAATGTCCTTCCACCATTATTTCCCCAGGCAGGGAAACATTCCCAGTCACCACATCTTCACCCATCCCAGCACGTTGCCCCATTATCCCCTTACCTGTGGGTCCCTCTGCCCCCAGGTGCTGGGATCTCTCCTGGCCTTGTTCACAGTCCCTGGTTTGGATGTTCCAGCCCCTCCCTGCCCCGGGTGTCTCAAAGCTGAGCAGCCCCGGGCACATTCTGGAGGGGGAAATTCCTGCACCTGCTCCACAGTGGAGAGTTAAAGAGCAGCATCTCAGTTAATTCAGCAATGGTTGGTTGGGGATGATGAGAAGCAGTGTCATTAATTAATTAACTCCTGTCAGTGGGAGCTCCGCTGCAGCTGTCCCAGTGTGACTGGTACGAGCTGGGAATGCTGCTGCTCCCTGCTGCCATTGCCTCCCTGCCTCTGCAGGAGGGAGGGCTCATCCTGGCAGCCTGGGGCTCATGTCCTGTGTCCAAAATAGCCGTTGAAATGTGATTTATTTCCACCTGAGGCCTGTGACACGTGGAATTCCTGCCCAGGACAAAGCCTGAGTCCCTGCAAACCCCCTGAGGGTGGCAGAGGGAAACGGGATCCAGTGTGGGGACCCCAGGGAGGGAAGGGGACGATGCCAGAGGTCATTAGGACAGCATTAGTGGGGCCTCCCCTGGTCAGAGCCCAGCTGGTCACCCCTGGGTGCCAGCAGGACTGGCCTCTCCCTGCTCCCAGGCCAGAGCCTGGTGGGTGATGCAGGAGAAGCGATGGAGTCAGAACCTCCCAGCTGGGATTTGCTCCAGCTGCACCACAGCAGGCAGCTCCCCCCACCTCATCCATGCCAGCAGCAGAAATGAGAGCTGGGTGCCCCAAGGACGTGGGTTTGTCACTGTTAATTGTTTTATCCAACTGCATCATTAGCAGATGCTGCTTTGATGCATCATCCCTAAAGCGCCGCTGCCGGGCCCATGGATTGCTGCTCCTCCTTGACAGCCCCGTCCTGGAGGTCCTTCCATCCCTCCCTCCCTCCTGGGGAGGCTCAGAAGGGCCTCCCAGGGAGTCACTGCGAGGACAGAGCAGAACCCCAGAGATTGCTGGCCCCCTTGGTGGAAGGACAGTGGGGGCTGCTGGAGCTCCTCAGGCTCTCCCACAGGCAGCAGAGGCCGAGGCTGGGCAGGGCTCACGGGAGAAACATCTCCAAGGAGCTGCCCCGGGCAAGGCTGGGGATGGCTGTCTCCGGAATCCTGCTGGGTTCTCCTGGCAGGGAGCCACTCCCTCCTCACCTCCTCACTCTTTGCTTCTCTTTTGCAATTGGCTTCAGAGGATCCGGCGCCGATCAGGTCAGAGCGGTTCCGGGCCCGAGGCGGCTGCGGGATCGGGGGGAGAGGGGCTGGAGGGGCTGTGTGTGTGTGCACACAGGTTTCTGCTGCCAGTGCCTGCCTCAGCTGGGGAGAGCTGATGGAGGTGGGAGGGGAGCACCAAATCCCCAGGCCCGGGCCCTTCTCCAGCCAGGATGGGAGGCGGCAGGCGCAGCGCAGGGAAGGGAGAGGGTCAGGAACCCAGGGAAATGAGGAATTCACAGCTCCTGCAGGCTGGGAGGGAGGAAAATGCTGTGGGCTTTGCCTTGAGGCTGCACCAAGCTCGGCCCCACAGCAAATTGGGGAATTTGCCTTAAGAAAAGCCTTGGTCCCTGGTGCCACGTGCACAGAGCCAAGGGTGCTGGGAGAGGCAGACACAGAGGGAGGAGGCAGCGAGGGCTCTGTGGCTGCTGGAGCACACCCAGGGCAGCTCCTGGCCCGTGCTGGGCTGGAGCCCAGTGGGAACACCCAGAGAAACCCCTCATGGGCTGCAGGGCTGGGGAAAAACAGCTGTTTGTTCTCCATCCTCCTCCTGCTCCTCCCCTGCTCCTCCTCCACTCCCAGGCTTCCTGTCCTCCAGCCTTTCCTCACTCCATGCTTTGCTCTCTGCTTCTTTTGTTTGCCATCCCCATCTCCTCACCCTCCCTCCCTCCCTCCCGGCTCGGGTGGGTCCTGGTGGGGTGGGAGGAAGCGCAGGGGGAAGCAGATCCATCCTGCCTTAGGCAGGTGAGCGCTGGCAGGGTGGCTCTGTGGAGGTGGTAGGGGTGCCTGGATCCTTGGAAAGGAGCAGGGAGCTCTCTGGAGGTTGTAGGAGTGCCTGGATCCTTGGAAAGGAGCAGGCAGCTCTCTGGAGGTGGTAGGGGTGCCTGGATCCTTGGAAAGGAGCAGGGAGCTCTCTGGAGGTGGTAGGGGTGCCTGGATCCTTGGAAAGGAGCAGGGAGCTCTCTGGAGGTGGTAGGGGTGCCTGGATCCTTGGAAAGGAGCAGGGAGCTCTCTGGAGGTGGTAGGGGTGCCTGGATCCTTGGAAAGGAGCAGGGAGCTCTCTGGAGGTGGTAGGGGTGCCTGGATCCTTGGAAAGGAGCAGGGAGCTCTCTGGAGGTGGTAGGGGTGCCTGGATCCTTGGAAAGGAGCAGGGAGCTCTCTGGAGGTGGTAGGGGTGCCTGGATCCTTGGAAAGGAGCAGGGAGCTCTCTGGAGGTGGTAGGAGTGCCTGGATCCTTGGAAAGGAGCAGGGAGCCCTGCTGGGATGGAGGAAGGCTCAGGCTCCCAGGTGTTTCCCTGTCCAGTTGCTGCTCTGTGGTTTCCAGGAGGGATGAGCTGTCAGGGGCTCCTGCTCTGCAGAAACACTTCCTCTGATCCCTTCCTGGGATCCTTCGAGGCCAGCCGTGTCCTGGGGTAGCTTTTCCTCCTGAAGATGTGCTGGAACAGTTCAGGAGCATAATCCTCATGGAAATCAGTGGGATCCAGGCCAGGCCTTGATGGCAGAATCCTGGCAATGCTCTTTGCTCCCTCTTGCCCTGGCAGGGACTCAGGAGTGTCCTCTCCTCTTGCTGTCTCTGAGCCAGCAGTGTGATCCCAGCAGTCCTGTCCCTGCTGTTGGGCACTTCTGGTGGGAACCACCAGGAGAAGGCTCATTTGGAGCTGAAGAAAATCCCACAGGTTCTTGGCCATCGATGTTCAGCTCCCCAAATCAGCCATGGGTGCCACAGTAGGAATGCAGGAGGTGCCTGTGCCAGGTGTCCCTTGGGTTGTTCCTGGCGTGGTGGGTGTGTCCTGTGTGCCAGGATGTCCCCGTAGCCTGGCACAGCAGGGTGGGCACTGCTGCTGCTCTGGAGGGTGCTGCTGTCTCCAGCTCTTCCCTGTGTCCTTCAGGAATGTATTCCTGAGTTCCAGCTGGAGAGATTGTGTATGAGCAGCGTTGGCTTAGACCACTGGGATATTTGGGAATTGTGTGCTCATGGGCATCAGCTCCTTCAGTCCCCCTGGATGAGCCCAAAGGGATGAGCTGGGGCTGCAGCAAGGTGGAACCCTCGTGGTGCATCCAGTGCAGGACCCAGGATCCCAGAGAACAGCCAGACCAGGAATGGGGACATGGATCCCCCAGGATCCCAGAGAACAGCCAGACCAGGAATGGGGACGTGGATCCCCCAGGATCCCAGAGAACAGCCAGACCAGGAATGGGGACGTGGATCCCCCAGGATCCCAGAGAACAGCCAGACCAGGAATGGGGACGTGGATCCCCCAGGATCCCAGAGAACAGCCAGACCAGGAGTGGGGACGTGGATCCCCCAGGATCCCAGAGAACAGCCAGACCAGGAATGGGGATGTGGATCCCCCAGGATCCCAGAGAACAGCCAGACCAGGAATGGGAATGTGGATCCCCCAGGATCCCAGAGAACAGCCAGACCAGGAATGGGAATGTGGATCCCCCAGGATCCCAGAGAACAGCCAGACCAGGAGTGGGGATGTGCATCCCCCAGGATCCCAGAGAACAGCCAGACCAGGAGTGGGGACGTGCATCCCCCAGGATCCCAGAGAACAGCCAGACCAGGAATGGGAATGTGGATCCCCCAGGATCCCAGAGAACAGCCAGACCAGGAATGGGGACGTGGATCCCCCAGGATCCCAGAGAACAGCCAGACCAGGAATGGGGACGTGGATCCCCCAGGATCCCAGAGAACAGCCAGACCAGGAATGGGGACATGGATCCCCCAGGATCCCAGAGAACAGCCAGACCAGGAATGGGGACGTGGATCCCCCAGGATCCCAGAGAACAGCCAGACCAGGAATGGGGACGTGGATCCCCCAGGATCCCAGGGAACAGCCAGACCAGGAATGGGGACATGGATCCCCCAGGATCCCAGAGAACAGCCAGACCAGGAATGGGGACGTGGATCCCCCAGGATCCCAGAGAACAGCCAGACCAGGAATGGGGACGTGGATGCCCCAGGATCCCAGAGAACAGCCAGACCAGGAATGGGGACGTGGATCCCCCACCCCCCAGCTGGTCCCGGACCCTGTGCTGCAGGGAGAGCAGTGCCAGGAGGTGACACAGGGGCTGTGGTGTCACCGAGGCCCTGCCCAGGCCCCACCTCCAGCTATCCTGGGATCAGGTTCTGCTCTCTGGGAAGGAAATGCCCCTGGAGCAGAGCGTGGCTCTCCATCTGCTGTCCTGTCCTCACTTTCTCCACGTGCTGCAGGACTGCTCTGCTCCCTGCTGGAGTGAAACCTGCAGGGACAGGGAGCAGCTCTGGGAGCCCAGCAGGGAACACTCGCCCTCCTCACACATCCTTGAAGGCTCCTCAGCTGGAAAACCCCCACGTTCTCCTGGATTTGCTGCTGTCTGGCTGTTGGAAAGGATTTCTATCACCGACCCCCACCAGTGGGATTGCTGGGATGGATTTCCTGGAAAAGAAGCTTCTTGGGTGGAGCTGGGACACTGACAGTGAAGGGAATGGGTGCTCTCTGTGCCCGGCCAGGGCACGCTGGGTCCCTCGGGGCTCTCCATCACCTGAGCCTGGAGTGAGCACTGCATTCCTGCCAGGATGCCATGCTGCCTGTCCCTGAGCCTGGCTCTGAGCAGCACCATTCCTGTGCCCAGCTTCTGCCCCACAGCCTCGCTCCTTCTCCTGGCCCTGCTGGGAGCCAGTGCCCGGCCCTGGGCTGCTGCCAACCCCTGCAGCCACACTCTGCTTTGTTGTCCTGCAAAGGGGGCACTTCCCAGGGAGCTGTGAGGAGATGATCCTCTGGCAGTGGGGGTTCTACCACGGCAGCACCTCAGCAAGGGCTCAGCATGTGCAGGTGGGGCCTTCTGTCACCCTCCCTGGGAGAGCAGTGTCCAGGCAGGAATTCCAGCAGAAATTCCCTTTTGCAGGTGTGGTGAGCCAGGAGTGAGAAACCTTTGGGGAGAGCAGGAGATTGCTGAGTTCCCTGAAGGAGTGAGTGTGAGGTTGTGATGGCAGTGACATTGCACCTGCACTCCCGAGGTGTCCCAGCCCCAGGGTGTGGGTGTGTCCGTGTTCTGGGGGTCAGCTCAGCACCCCGTGTTCAGCCCAGTTACCCCAGTTAGTTACCCCAGTGATCCCAGTGACAGCCAGGGCCCACCAGCCGTGACAGTGACCTCCTGCAGTACCTGCTGGTGGCCCTGGGAGCTGGGTGGCTCCACACCTGGGGTCCCTGGCAGTTGTGTCCCTTGGAGGGGCTGCAGCTGCTGGCTCAGAGCAGCTGGAAGTTGTCACCTTTGGGATTGTTCTGTTCTCTGGCTGCTCACCCGGGATGGGCTCCCTGTGCCAGGACAAGGACAGTGCCAGCAGTGCCCAGGGCTCCCTGTGTGAGGACAGGACAGTGCCAGCAGTGCCCAGGGCTCCGTGTGCAGGGACAGGACAGTGCCAGCAGTGCCCAGGGCTCCCTGTGCAGGGACAGGACAGTGCCAGCAGTGCCCAGGGCTCTGTGTGCAGGGACAGGACAGTGCCAGCAGTGCCCAGGGCTCCCTGTGCAGGGACAGGACAGTGCCAGCAGTGCCCAGGGCTCCCTGTGAGGGGACAGGGACAGTGCCAGCAGTGCCCAGGGCTCCCTGTGCAGGGACAGGACAGTGCCAGCAGTGCCCAGGGCTCCCTGTGCAGGGACAGGACAGTGCCAGCAGTGCCCAGGGCTCTGTGTGCAGGGACAGGACAGTGCCAGCAGTGCCCAGGGCTCCCTGTGCAGGGACAGGACAGTGCCAGCAGTGCCCAGGGCTCCCTGTGAGGGGACAGGGACAGTGCCAGCAGTGCCCAGGGCTCCCTGTGCAGGGACAGGACAGTGCCAGCAGTGCCCAGGGCTCCCTGTGCAAGGACAAGGACAGTGCCAGCAGTGCCCAGGGCTCTGTGTGCAGGGACAGGACAGTGCCAGCAGTGCCCAGGGCTCCCTGTGCAGGGACAGGACAGTGCCAGCAGTGCCCAGGGCTCCGTGTGTGAGGACAGGACAGTGCCAGCAGTGCCCAGGGCTCCCTGTGCAGGGACAGGACAGTGCCAGCAGTGCCCAGGGCTCCCTGTGAGAGGACAGGACAGTGCCAGCAGTGCCCAGGGCTCCGTGTGCAGGGACAGGACAGTGCCAGCAGTGCCCAGGGCTCTGTGCTGCTGGGGAGGAGAAGAGCTGAGGTGCTCTCTGTGGTAGACCCATGGCTGTGTCCCAGCCACCCAAGCGCTCCCTTTCCTCTGTGTGTTCCATGGAGCTGCTGAATGAGGGCCCAGCTTTATTCCCTGGCTTTTGTTGAAGAACTGCACTCGTTCCAGGTTGAGGAGAATGTTCTGGGCCTGTGCAGCCTCCCCGTGCTGGGACAGCTGGGACTCCAGTGGCTGCCATTGCTGCTGTGAGAGCAGTGGTGCTGTGCAGGGCAGGGAGCAGTGGTGCTGTGCAGAGCAGTGGTGCTGTGCAGGGCAGTGGTGCTGTGCAGAGCAGGGTGCAGTGGTGCTGTGCAGAGCAGTGGTGCTGTGCAGGGCAGTGGTGCTGTGCAGAGCAGGGTGCAGTGGTGCTGTGCAGAGCAGTGGTGCTGTGCAGAGCAGTGAGCAGTGGTGCTGTGCAGAGCAGTGGTGCTGTGCAGAGCAGTGAGCAGTGGTGCTGTGCAGAGCAGTGGTGCTGTGCAGAGCAGTGGTGCTGTGCAGGGCAGTGGTGCTGTGCAGAGCAGTGAGCAGTGGTGCTGTGCAGGGCAGTGGTGCTGTGCAGGGCAGTGGTGCTGTGCAGGGCAGTGGTGCTGTGCAGAGCAGTGAGCAGTGGTGCTGTGCAGGGCAGTGGTGCTGTGCAGAGCAGGGAGCAGTGGTGCTGTGCAGGGAGCAGTGGTGCTGTGCAGAGCAGGGAGCAGTGGTGCTGTGCAGGGCAGTGGTGCTGTGCAGAGCAGGGAGCAGTGGTGCTGTGCAGAGCAGTGGTGCTGTGCAGGGCAGTGGTGCTGTGCAGAGCAGTGGTGCTGTGCAGTGCAGTGAGCAGTGGTGCTGTGCAGAGCAGTGGTGCTGTGCAGGGCAGTGGTGCTGTGCAGAGCAGTGGTGCTGTGCAGTGCAGGGAGCAGTGGTGCTGTGCAGAGCAGTGGTGCTGTGCAGGGCAGTGGTGCTGTGCAGGGCAGTGGTGCTGTGCAGAGCAGTGGTGCTGTGCAGTGCAGGGAGCAGTGGTGCTGTGCAGAGCAGTGGTGCTGTGCAGAGCAGTGGTGCTGTGCAGAGCAGGGAGCAGTGCTGCTGTGCAGAGCAGGGAGCAGTGGTGCTGTGCAGTGCAGGGAGCAGTGGTGCTGTGCAGGGCACTGTGTGGCTTCCTCAGGCCAGGACTGGGACCAGCGCTGGGAAACATCAGTGACAGGGACCCTGGGGTGCAGGGCAGCCCCACACCCCCAGTGACACAGAGCTGGGGGCTGTGCTCACACACTGCACGGAAGGGATGGGGCACCCAGAGGCACCTGGGCAGGCTGGAGAGCTGGGACCGTGCCAGCCTCAGGGAGCTCAGCCAGCACCAAGGGCAAGGTCCTGCACCTGGCTTGGGGCAATCCCAGCACAAAGACAGGCTGGGGAGCATGGGCTGGGAGCAGCCCTGGGGAGAAGGAGCTGGGCATTGGTGGGAGAAGCTCCACAGGCCCTGGCCATGAGCACTGGGACCTTAAATCCCTGTGCCCTGGGCTGATCCCACCGTGTGGGCAACAGGGAAGGGACTGGGCTTGTGCCCCTCTGCCCCACTCAGGTGAGAGCAGAGCAGCTGTGGCTGCCCCTGGATCCCTGGCAGTGCCCAAGGCCAGGCTGGACACTGGGGCTGGGAGCAGCCTGGGACAGTGGGAGGTGTCCCTGCCAGGGCAGGGGTGGCACTGGGTGGTCCTCAAGGTGCCTTCTGACCCAAACCATCCCCTGATTCCTGAACACCTCCCCAGTTCTGCCTGGACATCCCCACAGGTGCCAGCTCTGTTCAGGAGGTTTCCCCTTGTCCTGCTGGTCTCCTCAGCTGCCTCCAGGCTGATGTTGGTGGTGGTACCACAGGAGATGGTCTGGGGGCTCCTCGTGCAGTGCCAGGCAGGTGTGGTGACCCCTGTGCAGGGTTCTGTGCCAGGAGCAGAGATCAGGGGGGCTCCAGGGCCAGGGACAGCTCAGCACTTCCCACCTCCTCTTGTGCTCCCCTCGCTCCTTTCCTTTCCATTTGCCTCCCATTCCGCACCTCCCTCCCGTGCCCGGGGCAGGGCCGGGGCCCCTCACCCCATCCCGCTGGCCGGGCAGCCCCTGACCTCGCCCTGGGATCAGAGGGAAGCACCGGGAAGCACCGGGAAGCAGCGGAGCTCCTGTGCCGTAGGGGTCCCGGGGGCGTGGGGCCAGCAGCCACCCAGCCCGCAGGAGCGAGCTGTGACTTGTCATTTCCCCGTCCTCCTGCCTCCCACTCTCCGGAGGGGCTCCGGGAGCCCCCCCGGCCCCGTCCCCGGCAGGCACAGGCTGGGCACAAACCTGGTGCAGGCGGGGCTGGGCATGGCTTGGTGTGGGGCATCCAACCCCAATTCCTCCCGCCGGGATTCGGGGTTGGCACCGGGCAGGGGCAGGGCGGGGGAGCGGGGGCACACACGGATGTGGCGAGGGCTGAGGGGCTCCGGGGGCACACCGGGAACGAGCCCCCCATCCCGGCTCCGTGCCCAGCGGCTCCGGGGGCTGAGCCCGGGTGTGCCCGGGGATCCCTGACCCCGAGGGGGGCACAGCCGGGGCAGGGTGGGCAGGGGCTCACCGGGGGTGAGTGGGGGGCTCCCCTGGCCCCCTCAGCCGCCGCTGCCGTCCGTGCGTGCGGGGCCGGGCCGGGCCGGCACTGACTCCTCTCTCACCGCAGAGATTTAACTCGCTGCGACTCCGACTCCTCCATCCCGCACCTGAGCGACCACCAGCGTATCCCCAGCTCGGCGCCCAAGCTGCTGGCTGCCCGGCCCACGCTGCTGACCAGGTCCATGGAGGAGGCTGCCCCCGGGCCCCCGGGCCCCGGCGCGCCCACCCCCAACGGCGGCAGCCGGCACGGGGAGCCCCCCGCCCTGGCGGCTTTGCAGGAGCGCCTGCCCGAGAGCCCCATGGCGATGAAGAAGATGATGATGGTGAACCACGGCATGGAGAAGTCCTCCAGCCTGGGGGAGATCAGCCACCCGACGGCCGGCAAGCCCAGCCACTCGGATTCGTCGCGGTCGCACAGCCCCAGCTCCACCGACCCCGACACCCCCTCCCCCATCTCTGACTGCCGGCCCAGCGGCGCCAGGAACACCCGCATCCCGCAGCTGGCCGCCAAGAAGAGCCCGGGGGACGAGGACAGCAGCCTGACGGGCGACGAGGTTGACCTCGGCCAGAGCAAGAAAAAGTTCCCCCTAAAGATCTTCAAGAAGCCCAAGAAGTAGGGGGAGCCCCCCGGACGCGTCCCGCCGGGCCCGGGGCCGGCCGTGCACCGGGAACGCAGCGCGGCCCCGGCTCCCTCCGCACCCCGAGTCACCCCCAGCGCCGCCACGGGAGGAGCTATTTAAACTTATTTATTTCCTCATCTCCGAGACGAAAAGCCGCGACGCCGCCGGCTCCCCCCGGGAGAAGAGCCGCCCCCTGCCCTGCCCTGCCCTCCCCTCCGACCGCTGCGGTCCCGGCTTTGCTGTGCATGGCTTCCAGTTACTCCTGCTCCGCTCAGCCACGCGGCCTTTGGGTTTGGTTTCAATGTGGTTTTATTTTTTTATTTTGTTGTTTCGTTGGGTTGTTTTGTTTTTTTTTTTAATCGTTGTTATTAATTTGTTTTCCTGCCTCCTCCGACTTTTGCACAGGCTGATGGAGGGTCGGGGCGGCGCCGGCTGCTCGCCGCGGGGTGACTCAGCTGGCAGCGGTTCTCCCTCACTTCTCCGAGTCACTTTTCCAGCCCGGCCCCCACGGCTGCGCCCCTGGGAAGGGGATCCCCCCCGAGCAGCTCCCGGGGGAGGGAGGACTCTGCCCTTGCCGGTACTTGTGTGTCCCGCGCCGCTCCGCCCGGGGGCCGGGCCAGGTCGGGAGGCGCGGGGGGAGCAGCCCACGCCTGTCCCTGTCCCTGTCCCTGTCCCTGTCCCTGTCCCTGTCCCTGTCCCTGTCCCTGTCCCTGCCTTCCCTTCCCCGGGCACCCCCCCAGCCCCCCGGACTGCTCCGGACCCGCCGTGCCCCGGGGCCCCGGCTGAGGGCCCTGGTGACGAGGGACAGTGAGGGAGGGGCCGTCCCGAGCCGTGTTAGTGCCGAGCAGGTCCAGGTGCGGCATCCACACCTGGCTGAGGGGGCTCCGGGAGCAGCGCCCGTCCCCTGTCCCCGTGTCCCCTGTCCTGGCTGGGCAGGGCCAGAGGGAGGGACCAGGACACAGCGGGGGCAGGGGACGGGCTGTGCCTGGGTGGCAGGACCGTGACAGAGCCCTCCCTCCCCTGGGGCAGCCGGGTGCTGGGGGCTCTGTGCCCCCCGAGGGACACAGGAGGCTCACACGGGCAGTGCCCCCTTGCCCTGGGTGTGCCCAGCCGTGCCAGCCCGTGCCTGCTGCCAGCACAGCCTGAGCCGGGTCTCCGTCCTGAGCCACTCCCAGGGGCTCTCCCGTCCTCCCTCAGCACACTGGGGTCACATCCTGCTGCTCACAGCCCCCAGGTCACCTCGGGCTGTCCCCATCACAGCCCCGGCCGCTGAGGGGGGCCCGCCCAGGGCAGCAGCTGCGGCTGAGTCCCTCCGAGGGCCCAGGCTGTCCCGGGGGATGAGCCCTGCCCCATCCCTGGATCCTGCCCCATCCCTGGATCCTGCCCCATCCCTGGATCCTGTCCCATCCCTGGATCCTGCTCCATCCCTGGATCCTGCCCCATCCCTGGATCCTGCCCCATCCCTGGATCCTGCTCCATCCCTGGATCCTGCCCCATCCCTGGATCCTGCTCCATCCCTGGATCCTGCCCCATACCCAGGGGTGAGCACAGTTCCCTCCCCAGGGCTGGGCACGTTCCATCCCCAGGGATGAGCTCTGCTCCATGCCCAGCCCCTGCCCCACCCCCTTTCCCCCCCTCTCCCAGCTCCTCCAGGAGCCTCCCCCAGCCCCGGGGCTGCCGGGGGAACCCCAAGCCCCCTCCCACCCCACGGGAGGCGGCTCCCTGGCACCACATTGACCACAGGGGCCCTGTCCTCACCACCCCCTCCGTGCCCACACCACCATCCCACACATCCTCGGGGGTGTGGAGGGGGCTGCTCCTGCCGAGGCAGAGGAGGATGCACGATGGGGGGAGGAAGAGGAGGCCAGGCTGGATGCCAAGAGGCCCTGGGGCCTTGCTTTATGCCAGAGTAATATATTTGTGTCTTTGACAATTCAGGAAGGGCTACAAAGGTGTTTTTTGTTCCGTAGGTGGGAGTTAAACAATTTCACTGTTGCTTTGGGATAAGTAAAAAAAAAATTCCTCTCAATGACTTTAAGTGCCTGCATTTCCCTGGGGACGGGGGGACGCGCTCAGCCCTGCAGCCGGGGCTGCTGCCTGGGCACCCCGATTCTGTGGGCACCCCAGTTCTGTGGGCACCCCGATTCCGTGGGCACCCCAGTTCTGTGGGCACCCCGATTCCGTGGGCACCCCGATTCATGGGCACCCTGGTTCATGAGCACCCTGATTCTGTGGGCACCCCGATTCATGGGCACCCTGATTCCGTGGGCACCCCGATTCATGGGCACCCCAGTTCTGTGGGCACCCCGATTCCGTGGGCACCCCAGTTCTGTGGGCACCCCGATTCTGTGGGTACCCCAGTTCTTGGGTGCCCTGGTTCATGGGCACCCTGGTTCTTGGGCATCCCAGTTCATGGGCACCCCAGTTCTGTGGACATCCCAGTTTGTGGGTGCCCTGGTTTGTGGGCGCCCTGGTTCCGTGGGCACCCCAATTCCATGGGCAGCCCGATTCTGTGGGTATCCCAGTTCTTGGGCACCCTGGTTCATGGGCACCCCAGTTCCATGGGCACTCCAGTTCTGTGGGCACCCTGGTTCCGTGAGCACCCCAATTCTGTGGGTATCCCAGTTCTTGGGCACCCCAGTTCCATGGGCACCCCACTGTCATGGGCAGGGCCCCCGAGAGCGGGGCTGGCGGGGTCGGGGCCAGAGCTGCTTGTGGTGGCAGAGACCTGCGGATGCTTCTGGAGAAGGGCTTGGGGATCCACCAAATGGCAACTGTTGACGCATCTGCCAACTCTTGATTTAAGGTGGTTTTTTTGTTTTTTTGGGTTTTTTTGTCATTTCATAAAACTTTTCAATCCAATAAAGCATGTAGTCTATTTTACGAGCCGCTGGCTGCTGCTCTTTTCTTCCAGCCTTCCCCAGGCTTGGGATGGGGGCATTGGGTGCCTGCTGGGGATGTGGTGCTGGCCAGGTCAGTGGGGACACCCCAGCTCCCCCTGCACCAGAGCCCTGTGATCGTCCTCTCCCGTGGGAATTGGATCACAGCTCCACAGGCACAGTGGGCACGGGGCTGGATCCACCCCGGGATTGTCCATGGGGACACTGCTGGCAGCAGGGACAGGGACAGGCAGCCACCCCCAAACTGTTACAAGAGATGGGACAGCTCCCTGGGCAGCGGGTCCTGCTCAGAGTCCCCAGAAACACCTCGGAGGTGCAGGACCTTTCCAGGATAAATGAAATGACACTGGGATCAGTGGTTGGCATCTGCTGGGATATGGGATGGTGATGGCACAGGGGCAGCCCCTGGCAGATCCCGGTGTTTCCAGTGCACTGACATCTCCATCCTCACACACCTTGGCCTGGAGGAGATCCTGCTCCCTGCAGCCTGCACCTGCCCACATTTACCCTGGAAAAGCACATTTTCCAGGGGAGAAATCAGCATTCCCCGAGCCTCTCCAGGTGGCACAGCTCCTGCACAGCTCATTCAAACCCCACAGCCCCTGGGGCTGGCTCCTCCTTAGCCTGGCGCTCATTAACACTCATTAACACTCATTAACACTCATTAGGGCCGGCTGCCTCCAGATGTGCATCTAGGGAATCTCCAGCGGGCTCTGGCGGGGCTCAGGACAGGGGCAGTGGCACTGGGGTGTCCCTGCTCTGCCCTTGGTGCTGGGAATGGCTCTGTCCCCAGCCCTCCTGTCAGGGAGCTGTGGGCAGGGATCACATCTGGAGCAGGGATCACATCCCCATGGGATCAGGGATCACATCCCCATTTCCCTCTGAGATCAGAGATCACATCTCCATGTCCCTGTGGGAGCAGGGATCACATCCCCATTTCCCTGTGGGATCAGGGATCACATCCCCATGTCCCTGTGGGCAGGGATCACATCCCCGTGGGAACAGGGATCACATCCCCATTTCCCTGTGGGATCAGGGATCACATCCCCATGTCCTTGTGGGATCAGGGATCACATCCCCATGGGAGCAGGGATCACAGCCCCATGTCCCTGTGGGATCAGGGATCACATCCCCATGGGAGCAGGGATCACAGCCCCATGTCCCCGTGAGAACAGGAATTGTGTCTCCATTTCCCTGTGGGAGCAGGGATCACATCCCCGTGGGAGCAGGGATCACATCCCCATGTCCCTGTGGGAGCAGGGATGACATCTCCATTTCCATATGGGAGCAGGGATCACATCCCCATGGGATCAGGGATCACATCCCCATTTCCCTGTGGGATCAGGGATCACATCCCCATGTCCCTGTGGGATCAGGGATCACATCCCCATGTCCTTGTGGGATCAGGGATCACATCCCCATGGGAGCAGGGATCACATCCCCATGTCCCTGTGGGATCAGGGATCACATCCCCATGTCCCTGTGGGAGCAGAGCCCAGGGCTCCTCTCAGCAGGGCTGGGGGTTGGTGAAGCCTGGCAGGGCTTTGACACTGAGAGGTTTGGGAGTTTTCACTGCAGACTAAAGGCTGGCTGGTTTGAAAGAAGTCCTTCACTGGGGATGTGTTCCATCCCATCAGTGCCATGAAGGCAAAGGTACCAGAGTCTGTAGCAGTGCACAGAGACCTCACAACACAAAGTCTCTAATCCCAAGCAGGAGCAGCAGCCACAGCAGCAGCAGAGGCCTCAGCAGTGTGTCCCCTGAGCCTCTTAGCTGCAGCAACAGCAGCATCGGTGTTTTCGTGAGTCCTGCGTGTGTGTGTTCTCAAGGTAGTGCATTTTTATTCTATTTTTAGCCAATTAGGTACTTACATGGATTTTCTACATCCTTGCTGGGCCAATCCTAAGTTCAGACTGGTGAGGGAAGGCAAACACAAATTCTTCCACAAATTCTATGTATAGAATGCTGCCTGTTCCCTCTAGGAATTTTAGCAAGGCCACACTATTTTTGTTATGACTAGAATTTAACTGACTTTGCAAAAGGCAATGTTCCTTGAACTTTAAGCCAGGCTTTAGTGCTTCTCTCACTACCTAATGCAGGCACTTAAAACCCCTCTACTTATTTAAAACTAAACTTGCACTTCTACCTCAGGTCTGTGTGGATTTATGTATTTTAGCTTCTCTGAAGGTTCTGATTCCATCCTCACATTTCTGGGCACTGTGTGGATTTGGCCCAGGGGGGTTCCTACCTGTGAAAAATGAAGTTCACTTTTTATAAAAATTTATAAGGTTAATAGGAATAAAATTAAAAAACCAGACAATTAGGAGACAGAAAAACAAAGCTTCTCGGCCGAGGTGCTGATACCAAGCAAAATCAGCACGAAAGCCCCTTCAGATCCTTTGTTTTAAGGATCTCTGTGTTGCATGTTCAAGACTCTAATGCATGATTCAAACATTCATTTTGGGTGTGTTTTTTCTTTGTAGGTTTCAAACCCCCCCAAGTGTGCAGTTTTTGTCTGTGGGGCTCTGCTCAGTCTGCTCAGGCCTCATAAATCCTTCTTTTTGAGGTTCTGGACATCAGAGATTCAATTGTCTTTTATCAGGAATCTTCATGCAGGAATGTGGGACGGCATCTCCCACCTTCTGGCCGGTTTTAGATGTTACAAACCCCCCCAAGTCTACTCTGTTACAATTAAAGGATATACATTCATCACATTTTCTAAACTCTATTAATAAAAGAACACACAATACAACCTTCCCATGTTACAGATAAAGCAATCACCTCAGTGTATGTGAAAAGCCAGCTCCAAAATGTGCATTTACAGCACTCCCCAGCAGTGCCCCAGCCCCTGGATGTGGGGCTCCGTGTGCTGCCCCAGCCCCTGGGCAGCGCTGGCCCCTGGAGCTGCCCTGGGGCACCTCCCGGCTCTGCTCTGGGGCAGTTCCTGGCTCTGCTCTGGGGCAGCTCCTGGCTCTGCTCTGGGGCAGCTCCCGGCTCTGCTCTGGGGCAGCTCTGGGGCAGTTCCCGGCTCTGCTCTGGGGCAGCTCCCGGCTCTGCTCTGGGGCAGTTCCCGGCTCTGCTCTGGGGCAGCTCCCGGCTCTGCTCCGGGGCAGTTCCCGGCTCTGCCCTGGGGCAGCTCCCAGCTCTGCTCTGGGGCAGCTCTGGGGCAGTTCCTGGCTCTGCTCTGGGGCAGCTCTGGGGCAGTTCCCGGCTCTGCTCAGGGGCAGTTCCCAGCTCTGCTCTGGGGCAGCTCCCGGCTCTGCTCTGGGGCAGCTCTGGGGCAGCTCCCGGCTCTGCTCTGGGGCAGCTCCCGGCTCTGCTCTGGGGCAGCTCCCGGCTCTGCTCTGGGGCAGTTCCCAGCTCTGCTCTGGGGCAGTTCCCGGCTCTGCTCTGGGGCAGCTCTGGGGCAGCTCCCGGCTCTGCTCTGGGGCAGTTCCCAGCTCTGCTCTGGGGCAGTTCCCGGCTCTGCTCTGGGGCAGTTCCTGGCTCTGCCCTGGGGCAGCTCCCGGCTCTGCTCTGGGGCAGTTCCCGGCTCTGCTCTGGGGCAGTTCCCGGCTCTGCTCTGGGGCAGCTCCCGGCTCTGCTCTGGGGCAGCTCTGGGGCAGCTCCCGGCTCTGCTCTGGGGCAGCTCCCGGCTCTGCTCTGGGGCAGTTCCCGGCTCTGCTCTGGGGCAGTTCCCAGCTCTGCTCTGGGGCAGTTCCCGGCTCTGCTCCGGGGCAGTTCCCGGCTCTGCTCTGGGGCAGCTCCCGGCTCTGCTCTGGGGCAGTTCCTGGCTCTGCTCAGGGGCAGCTCCTGGCTCTGCTCTGCACCCCCGGCCTCAGGAACCAGCCAGCTGCTCCACCTGCTCCTGCCTTCAGAACACGGGGAGTAAAACTCAAGGAGAAGAGCTTACAGACAAACATCTGTGAGTGCAGCTGGGGCTCCAACCAGACCAAAGTGCCATTTGGGATTGTTCTCCTTCTGGAGCCTCTTTTCCAATAAAACAGAGGCTCCACCCCAACCTTATTCCCATTTCCTGATCCAGATATTCCCTGTGTCCCATTTTGGAGGGGAGGGCTCTCTGAGCAGGCCCAGGCTCACCTGGTGCATTGGGCACCTTCACAACCCTCCTGGGGGCTGAGGAACCCCTGGTGGCATCTGGCCGGGAGCCAACGCCCTCACCTCGGGAGGGACAGCGGCCACAAGCAAGAAAAACCTCCATTTCCAGCCTCTCTGAGCCCCGGGATGTCTCTGTGAGCCTCTCAGGGTCTGCCTCAGCCCGTGGGTCAGTGGCCTGATGTTGATGGTTCTGCCCTGGAGCAAACCCCAACATTTGGGGTGGGTGCTGCCTCTGGCTGCTCCCGTTCCCTCAGCGCGGGAGCAGCTGGGCCCGGCCCGCCCTGAGGGGAAGGGGCACCTCGGAGCCTGCAAAGCACAGACAGCAGAGGTTCTCCTGCCAGCCTGGGCTCCCAGTGCCACAGCTGCTGCTTCCTGAGGCGCTCAGAGCGGGACTGGAGAGGAACTGAGGGTGTTTGGGGTTGGATTCTGCACAGGAACTCAGCAAGTGCCTGGTGGTGCTGCCCCTGAGCCCTCACGGGACTCGCAGATCCAAGGGATGGTTTGGGTTGGAGGGACCTCAGAGCCCACCCAGTGCCACCCCAGCCATGGCAGGGACACCTCCCACTGCCCCAGGCTGCTCCAAACCCCGTCCTTGGGCACTGCCAGGGATCCAGGGGCAGCCACAGCTGCTCTGGGCACCCTGTGCCAGGGCCTGCCCACCCTGCCAGGGAACAATTCCTGATTCCCAAGATCCCAGCCAGCCCTGCCCTCTGGCACTGGGAGCCATTCCCTGGCTCCTGTCCCTCCAGCCCTTGTCCCCAGTCCCTCTGCAGCTCTCCTGGAGCCCCTTCAGGCCCTGCCAGGGGCTCTGAGCTCTCCCTGGAGCTTCTCCTCTCCAGGTGAGCACCCCCAGCTCTCCCAGCCTGGCTCAGAGCAGAGGGGCTCCAGCTCCGTGGCTCCTCTGGGCTCTCTCCAGCAGCTCCAGCTCCTCCTGCTGATGGATCTCAGGGCTGGAGCAGCTCTGCAGGTGCAGCTTTGCTGCTTTTGAACTTGGGAGAGAACTTTCTGTAACTTCAGCTCTTTCCCTGCTGCTCCTCTGCCCTGGGCCAGCCTGAGGGCACCGCGGGGGCCCCAGATTTTTCCTGTGTTCCTTGGACATCTCCAGGGGCGGGGACTCCACCACCTCCCTGGGCAGTGAGATCCACAGTTTAATCATTATATAATCACAGTTATAATCATTATTGCACGCCTGGGCCTTGATTTAGGGTAATTTAAATTCACACGGTAATTGTTTTGGCGTTCCAGGACGAGGGTGTTTTGTCCCTTGGCGCGCTCTGTCCTTGGCGCCCTCAGCCCCGTCCTGTCCCTCCGTCTCCTCCCCCGGCGGGGCGGGGGAGCGCTGCCGCCGCCATCTTTGAAGCGGGCGGGATTCGCAGTGCTCCCCGGCGGGGCGGCGATTCCCGGGGGGCAAGCGGGGAGAAGATCGGGATGCGGGACGGGATCAGTGCCGGCCAGCGGCCGCAGGCAGCGCCGGGAGCGGGGCGGTGCGCGGAGCCACAAGGCAGCGAGCCGTGCCCGGAGGCAAGATGGCGGCGGCGGCCTCAGCGGGGCGGGGCGCGCGCGGCGGGCGCGGGAAGCGGCGGGCGCGGAGCTGCCGGGAGGGACCGGGGCGGCTGAGGGGACCGAGAGGGATTGAGGGGGATTGAGGGGGAGCCGCCGCCGCCATGCACGTCGTGAAGCGAGGTGAGCGCTGTCCCCGCCCCGGCGGCGCCCCGCTGGGGGGTCACGCACGGTACCGAGTGTCGGGGATGGGGGGCACCGTCCTGCCCGGGGCACCCCGGCTGTGGGCATGGGGCCCCGCGGCTTTAGGGGCCCCTCGTGGCACCTGAAGGGGAATCCCTGTGCCATTCTGGGGCTCCCTCGTGGCACGTGGAAGGATGGGGTTCGCTCTGCTCTGGGGGTCCCTGGCATGGCTCCCAGGGTGAGCAGATGGGAATCCCCCCATTTTGGAAGGGCGGATCCCTCCTGATCCCTGCTCAGCTCTGGGGGCGCCTTATGGCACACGGTGTGAGGGGATGGGACGCC
Source organism: Phylloscopus whistleri (assembly GCA_017589585.1). Classification (NCBI taxonomy): domain Eukaryota; kingdom Metazoa; phylum Chordata; class Aves; order Passeriformes; family Phylloscopidae; genus Phylloscopus; species Phylloscopus whistleri. The sequence continues at coordinate 32,871 of JADMLD010001134.1, read as the reverse complement.
CTTGGGCTTTGGGGTCCCCCTCATGGCACCCACAGAGAGCAGAGGGGGTGGCCCCTCTCTCAGGAGAGGGTGGGCTCCCCTGAGTGAGAGAGCTCCCCGCAGACACCGAGAGGGAGGGGTGAGACCCTCTCCCTTTGTTCTGGGCCCGTGGCAGGAGCTTTGGGCTTGGTCCCCAGCGCTTCGGTCCCAGGGGTGCTGGGCCAGGGGAGGGGTCCCCAAGCTGAGCTGGGGGGTGACCCTCAGCTGGGTCCCACCCTGGGAATTGGGCTTGGGCAGATTTAGGTGGGGATTCTCGGGGTGGAGGGGGAGCCTCCCCTTTCTCTGTACCCCAGCCAAGCAGCCTGTCCCTGGTGATTCCCCCACGGGAGGAGCAGGGACATTCTGTGCTGGACTGGTCCTTACTGGGCAGCCCTGGTGTGACTGGGAGGGCAGTCTGTGCTGAACTGGGGCAGCCCTGGTGTGACTGGGAGGGCAGTCTGTGCTGAACTGGGGCAGTACTGGTGTGACTGGGAGGGCAGTGTGTGCTGAACTGGGGCAGTACTGGTGTAACTGGGAGGGCAGTGTGTGCTGAACTGGGGCAGTACTGGTGTGACTGGGAGGGCAGTGTGTGCTGAACTGGGGCAGTACTGGTGTGACTGGGAGGGCAGTCTGTGCTGAACTGGGGCAGCACTGGTGTGACTGGGAGGGCAGTCTGTGCTGAACTGGGGCAGCACTGGTGTGACTGGGAGGGCAGTCTGTGCTGCACTGGGCAGCCCTGGTGTGACTGGGAGGGCAGTCTGTGCTGGACTGGGGCAGTACTGGTGTAACTGGGAGGGCAGTCCGTGCTGAGCTGGGGCAGCACTGGTGTGACTGGGAGGGCACTCTGTGCTGAACTGGTGTGACTGGGAGGGCAGTCCGTGCCAGACTGGCCCTGACTGGGCAGCCCCGGTGCCTGTGTCGCAGATGGGCGCCAGGAGCGGGTCATGTTTGACAAGATCACCTCGCGCATCCAGAAGCTCTGCTACGGCCTCAACGCCGACTTCGTGGATCCCGTGAGTGCCCCTCTGCCATCCCCCTGCCCTGCCCTGCCCCTTCCTCCTGGCTGAAGCCAAGGGGGATCCCAGGCAGGAATGCCCTGTGCTGGACTGGGGGATTCCTGTGGGTCCCCTCCCGCTCAGGATGTTCTGTGGTTCCATGAACTCCTGGCAAACTCACCCAGAATGTGTTTGTTGCAGTTGTTTGTGTTCTGAGGGGTTTTGCTTTCCAGGTGCAGAGGCTGTGAGGGGAAAATCCCCTTTCCCTGCCGTAGATCCCTTTCCCCTCAAACCCTGGGGAAGCCCTTGAGCCCCTGGTACTTTAAAAAAAAAAGCTTTTGTTGCTCCAGTTGCCCTATTTTGGATTTGGTAGGTTGCTCCCAGTGTCAGTCTGCAAAGCTGGAGCAATGCCACATGGAATTAGCTCTGGATCCCCTCCTGGTCCCACCAGGACAGAATTCCCTGCCATTGTCACATCCCTGCTTGGTTTTCTGAGCTGATTTGGGGTGGGCATTGATCCCACTCACAGAAACTTCTCCTTCCAGAGCCTGTGCCCAGGATGGCTCCCCGTTGGACCCACTGGTGTCTCTGAGATTTTTGTGCTGGATTCAGACCCAGTTTGGCCATTTGGAGTCACCAGTTCAGGCTCCTCCCGTGTCCCAAGTTCTCATGATGCCTTCTCCTGTCTGAAATGCCACCCATCAAGCAGTTGCCACTGGTCCTGCACCCAAACTGGGATGGACAGCAGGAGGAGGACACTGGTGGCTTGGTGACCTCAGCATGCAGTGTCCTGACTCACCACCAGTGACTGGGAGTTGATGCTGAGGACAGAAGGGAAATTCCGAGTCCTCCTGCCTCCTTGTGCCCCTGAATTCTTATTTATTCTGCAATTGTGTGTGACCTCTTTTCCTGGAGCTCACTTTCTCCTTTGGGACTTGGATCTGCTTGTGCCAGCAGCTTCCCAGGCCAGCAGCAAGCCTCCCAAACCCTGTGCCAGTGTTCCCAGGGAGGCTGGGAATCTCACGAGTTGTGCAAAAGTAGCAACAGTTCACAAAGGTTCAGTAGAGAGTGGTCAGTCCTATTGCCTGGAAACCATCCTTACACAGGATCCCAGAAGGGTTTGGGTTGGAATGAGCTCTCAAGCCCTCCCAGTGCCCCCCCTGCCCTGGCACGGACACCTCCCACTGTCCCAGGCTGCTCCCAGCCCCAGTGTCCAACCTGGCCTTGGGCACTGCCAGGGCTCCAGGGGCAGCCACAGCTGCTCTGGGAATTCCATCCCAGCCCCTCCCCACCCTGCCAGGGAGGAAATTTTTCCTGATATCTGATCTAAACCTGTAATTTTTCAGTTTGAGGCCATTCCCTGGCTCCTGTCCCTCCAGCCCTTGGCAATTGTCTCTCTCCAGGTTTCCTGGGGCTCCTTCAGGCCCTGCAAGGCCACCCTGAGCTCAGCCCAAAGCTTCTCCTCTCCAGGCTGAACAATCCCAGCTCTGCCAGCCTTTCCTCCCAGCAGAGCTGCTCCATCACTCTAATGGGCTGTAGATTTTAATTTTAAAATCTGTTATAATTGCACTTGGGTCAAGGAAAGAGCTCCGTTTTCACTTTTGCACGGTAAAAATCCAGAGATGAAATCGCCCACAAGTCTGACTGAAAAAAAACAAAAAAAAAAAAATTGAATCATAAGAGATCACAGAATCCTGGAATGGTTTGTGTTGGGAGGGACCTCAAATCCCCCCCAGTGCCACCCCTGCCATGGCAGGGACACCTCCCACTGCCCCAGGCTGCTCCCAGCCCCAGTGTCCAGCCTGGCCTTGGGCACTGCCAGGGATCCAGGGGCAGCCACAGCTGCTCTGGGCACCCTGTGCCAGGGCCTGCCCACCCTGCCAGGGAACAATTCCTGATTCCCAAGATCCCAGCCAGCCCTGCCCTGGGCACTGGGAGCCATTCCCTGGCTCCTGTCCCCAGCCCCTCTCCAGCAGCATCCCCAGCTCTCCCAGCCTGCCGTTCCAGTTCATCCCCCTCCTCCCACACACCGTGGGGGCACTGGGATCCCCCTGAGCCCGGGGCTCTGACCTGGAGCCTTTCCCTTTCCCTGCTGCAGGCACAGATCACCATGAAGGTGATCCAGGGGCTGTACAGCGGGGTCACCACGGTGGAGCTGGACACTCTGGCCGCAGAGACGGCGGCCACGCTGACCACCAAGCACCCCGACTACGCCATCCTGGCCGCCCGCATCGCCGTCTCCAACCTGCACAAGGAGACCAAGAAGGTCTTCAGTGGTGGGTGAACAACGTCTGCAGCTGCTGGGGGAGAGGCTGGGAGCACAGGGGTGTGCAGATCTCTCTGCTGGGGGTTCCTGGGGGCTGAAAATGCTGTGGAGATGGAACCCACCAGTTTCCCCAGGGAAATGGAATTGCCTGGTTCATGAAAAGGAAGTTTTGGGTGGGAATTCTTGGGGTGGAGGGGGAACCTCTCCTTTCCTTGTACCCCAGCCAAGCAGGCTGTCCCTGGTGATTCCCCCACGGGAGGGGCTGGGCAAGGACATTCTGTGCTGGACTGGTCCTGACTGGGCAGCACTGGTGTGACAGGGCAGGGACAGTCTGTGCTGAACTGGTCCTGACTGGGCAGCACTGGTGTGACTGGGCAGGGACAGTCTGTGCTGAACTGGTCCTTACTGGGCAGCACTGGTGTGACTGGGCAGCACTGGTGTGACTGGGCAGGCACAGTCTGTGCTGAATGGGTCCTTACTGGGCAGCACTGGTGTGACTGGGCAGGGACAGTCTGTGCTGGACTGGTCCTTACTGGGCAGCACTGGTGTGACTGGGCAGGGGCAGGTAGAAATGGAATGGTGGAAAATGTGATGGATTGAGATCATCCTTGGCTCCGCATTCATTTATTTTTTCAGTGGGGTTTTGACAGAATTTGTAGGAGAGGTGGGTTGCTGAGGCTGGCAGTGCTGAGCAGAGGAGCAGCTGTGTGTCTGAGGGGCTGCAGGGGTTGTTTCCAAGGACAGGCATTCCTGCCTGCTCCATCCCTGAAGCCCAGGGCCAGGCCTGCCCCTGTCCCGTTCTCATCCCTTTCCCTGGCAGATGTGATGGAGGATCTCTACACCTACATCAACCCTCACAACGGCAAGCACTCCCCCATGATCTCCAAGGAGACTCTAGACATCGTTCTGGCCAACAAAGATGTGAGTGCTGGGCTTCTTCCACTTCTGAGCTATTGCACTGAGTGTTGAAAACTTAAAGAATTCACTTTTCTTATTTTCTAAGCAAGCTGTGTTTGTTTTAGGGTAAAAAGCCAACACAGAATCCAGTGCAGGGCATGAGTGGGGAGTGGAAGAGGGGATGTAGGAGTTTTCTTCCTCCATGGATGTTTTTGTAGTAAAAGTTGTTTTCTTGGATGTTCCCATTGCCATGATCAGCACAAATAATTAATCTGAGAAAAAGTACCTTGTGCTGGAGCAAAGTGGGGCAGCACAGGAGGGAGAGGAGAGATTTGGGTTCAGCTTCCAGGTCATTCCAGGTCTGTGTTCTGACCAGGAAGTTCCTTTTGTGCTTTGGTTCTGTGTTTTGTTTCTTGTTGTCCAATTAGATTGCAGTAAATTCAGCCCAAAACTGAGTGAAAAAAAAGGGTTTTGGAGCTGTGCTTTTGATGTTTTGAGGGAAGTGCTGTTCCTACTCCATTCCTGTGCTCTGGTGCCCCTCACACACCAGAGCTTTGGGGCCAGGAATGCCAGAAGGGACAATAAAATAACACTGGGACACCTTGTAATTTGTCAATTTTGTTATTTCCTGCCAGCGCCTGAACTCTGCCATCATCTACGACAGAGACTTCTCCTACAACTACTTTGGCTTTAAGGTAAAGAGCACATCCCTCTGTTGGGAGGGGTGGGAATGTTGTGGGATTGTCTGGGCTGGGGCAGAGGGGGCACAGGGGGAGGTGGGACAGCAGGGGGGCTCTGAGGGTGAAGGGGACCTGCACAAAGCAGCTGGGATGAGTCGTGGGGTTTTCTTGCTGCTGGAATGTTTCACCTGCTGGGCTCAGATCCCACTGAATGTTGCTGGATGCCATTCCTAAAGGAATTGCTCTCATCCTTTCTGAGCCAGAGAAGGGATTTTTGCTTTTCCTGTTGTTTAGAGGAGAGCAGTTCTCTCAGTGTGTCACCCCACACGTTTATATCCTCTCCCCACACGTTTACATCCTCTCCCCACACGTTTACATCCTCTCCCCACACGTTTATATCCTCTCCCCACACGTTTATATCCTCTCCCCACACGTTTATATCCTCTCCCCACACGTTTATATCCTCTCCCCACACGTTTATATCCTCTCCCCACACCTTTATCCTCTCCCCACACGTTTATATCCTCTCCCCACACCTTTACATCCTCTCCCCACACCTTTACATCCTCTCCCCACACCTTTACATCCTCTCCCCACACGTTTATATCCTCTCCCCACACCTTTACATCCTCTCCCCATACCTTTATCCTCTCCCCACACCTTTATATCCTCTCCCCACACCTTTATCCTCTCCCCACACGTTTATATCCTCTCCCCACACCTTTATGTCCTCTCCCCACACCTTTATGTCCTCTCCCCACACCTTTATGTCCTCTCCCCACACCTTTATGTCCTCTCCCCACACCTTTATGTCCTCTCCCCACACCTTTATATCCTCTCCCCACACCTTTATATCCTCTCCCCACACGTTTTTATCCTCTCCCCACACGTTTATCTCCTCTCCCCACACGTTTATATCCTCTCCCCACACCTTTATATCCTCTCCCCACACATTTATATCCTCTCCCCACATGTTTATATCCTCTCCCCACAGCAGCCCAGGGGCTCTGCTGCCCTCACACCCAGCTTTGCTTTGGCTCTGCCTCGGGTTTAGGCTCAGGAGGGCTCCACTCTTCCATGGCCCTGGGGACTCCAGAGGGGTTCTGTGGCTCCAGGACAGTGTGGAACCTCCTGCCCCTGCTCCATGCTCTGAAATCCAAAGCAGTGCTGGAATCTTCCAGTGGACTTGTGTCTTTTCACTCATTAATCACCTCATTAAGCTAATTAAGACAGGAGGAGCAGAGTGCAAGGGTGGTGAAGCCTGGGATGAGAGGTGTGGAGATGACTGAGTTTGGAGTTAACAGGGTTTTTAAAAAAATTCAAACCTGCCTGTCTGCTAAAATCCATCCTCTCTTTTAAAGACTCTGGAACGCTCCTACTTGCTGAAAATCAACTCCAAAGGTAAGGGCTGTTCCTGGTGCTGAGCACTTCTTAAAAATAGGAGTTCATTTAAATGGAATTAAAGCTAAATGTAGGTGCTGTGCTGTCAGTGATGCAGGGCCTTGGCTGGGATATCCTGGGACACCAGGAGGGTCAGAGATTAATTATAAAATCATAAAGCTGAAACACAATTGGATTCTGGAGTGCACATTTGATTGGATTAACTGTTAACACAGTTTCCCTCTTCCATGTTGAGCACTGGAGCACATTGTTCCTTGAGATTTTCAAGGCCTGAGGGGATGAAGTCCTGAACAAACAGGCCTGGTGCTGTTTGAGCAGGGGTTGGGCTGGAGAGCTCAGTTTCCTTCCAGCCCCAATCACTCTGTGATTCCATGAGAGCTCTGGCTCTCCAGTGTCCCACTGCAGCGTTTGGGGCTTGCTGGTGTCACCTCTGTGGCTGTCACATGGAGTCTGCCTTCCCCCTGGCTTTCTGGCTGTGCTTGGTGGGTGAGAGGCTGGATGTGCCCCAGCCACGTGTCTTGGCATCCCAAAATCCCCGTGCCCTGGGCTGAGCCACAGTGTGGGCAGCAGGAGAGGGATTGGGATTGTGCCCCTCAGGTGAGAGCACCTGCAGAGCTGCCCCAGCCCTGGGGCCCAGCACAGGGAGAGAGGCCAGAGGAGGCAGCAGGATGAGCAGAGGGATGGAGCAGCTCTGCTGGGAGGAAAGGCTGGCAGAGCTGGGATTGTTCACCTGGAGAGGAGAAGCTTTGGGCTGAGCTCAGGGTGGCCTTGCAGGGCCTGAAGGAGCCCCAGGAAACCTGGAGAGAGACAATTGCCAAGGGCTGGAGGGACAGGAGCCAGGGAATGGCTTCAAACTGAAGGGGAAGGCAGGGTTAAATGGATCTTGGGCAGGAATTGTTCCCTGGCAGGGTGGGCAGGCCCTGGCACAGGGTGCCCAGAGCAGCTGTGGCTGCCCCTGGATCCCTGGCAGTGCCCAAGGCCAGGCTGGACACTGGGGCTGGGAGCAGCCTGGGACAGTGGGAGGTGTCCCTGCCATGGCAGGGGTGGCACTGGGGGGGATTTGAGGTCCCTCCCAACCCAAAGCAGTTGGGATTCTGTGATTCCATGGCACTGCTGGTGCTGAGCACGTGTTCAGCCTAAAGCAGGAGCCAAAGTCAGCAGCAAACCTGGGGGTGCTGAGCTCCAGGTGGGTCAGAATGAAAGGAACTGCAGGGACTCAGGAGGGCACAGGTGCTGCAGGAGGATTTTGCACATCCTGGATCCCTGGCAGTGCCCAAGGCCAGGCTGGACACTGGGGCTGGGAGCAGCCTGGGACAGTGGGAGGTGTCCCTGCCAGGGCAGGGCTGGCACTGGGTGGGCTGTGAGGTCCTGGCCAGCCCGGCCCATGGAGCTCCCTGGCTGTGTGTCCCTGCAGTGGCTGAACGTCCCCAGCACATGCTGATGAGGGTGTCTGTGGGCATCCACAAGGCCGACATCGACGCCGCCATCGAGACCTACAACCTGCTGTCCGAGCGCTGGTTCACCCACGCCTCGCCCACGCTCTTCAACGCCGGCACCAACCGGCCCCAGCTCTCCAGGTGCTGCCCTGCCCCTCCTCACTGCATCCAGGGCCTCAGAGGCACCTGCACAGCCTCTCAAATGAGCAGCTGTGGGTGTTCTGTGGAGTTTTGGGCATCTGCTGTCAAGTTTAGCTGTCTTTGGGGGAGAACACCCAGGTTTCTGTGAACTTTTCATGGTGTATTATATTGGAAAGTTCCTGATGTGCATGGCCTGCTGCAGGTTGCCAAATGGATCCTGGGAATCATTTTCTAAAAGCAGCAAGCATAACTGATAGGTTTTTGATATCATATATATCAGGAAAAGGGTTCTATTTTATAAAGGTTTGTCTCAGTGTATTGGGAAAAGGTGCTTCCCCCAGAGGGTGCTGGCACTGCCCAGGCTCCCCAGGGAATGGGCACGGCCCCGAGGCTGCCAGAGCTCCAGGAGCAGTTGGCATGCCCAGGGTGGGATTGTGCAGGACCTGAAACTGGCCTCTGATCCCTGTGAGTCCCTTCCAGCTCATGATTTTATGATTCAAAATGTTTGATGGCAGAAGTATCAGCAGTACAAGTATACTGCTCCTGATGTTTTATTTGTTCCCTTCAGCTGCTTCCTGCTGTGCATGAAGGACGACAGCATCGAGGGCATCTACGACACCCTGAAGCAGTGTGCCCTCATCTCCAAATCTGCCGGGGGCATCGGCCTGGCCGTCAGCTGCATCCGTGCCACGGGCAGCTACATTGCTGGGGTGAGTGCCAGCACAGGGACACTGCTGCTGCATTGCTGGGGTGAGTACCAGCACAGGGACACTGCTGCTGCATTGCTGGGGTGAGTGCCAGCACAGGGACACTGCTGCTGCATTGCTGGGGTGAGTGCCAGCACAGGGACACTGCTGCTGCATTGCTGGGGTGAGTGCCAGCACAGGGACACTGCTGCTGCATTGCTGGGGTGAGTGCCAGCACAGGGACACTGCTGCTGCATTGCTGGGGTGAGTGCCAGCACAGGGACACTGCTGCTGCATTGCTGGGGTGAGTGCCAGCACAGGGACACTGCTGCTGCATTGCTGGGGTGAGTGCCAGCACAGGGACACTGCTGCTGCATTGCTCTGGTGAGTGCCAGCACAGGGACACCCCTGCTGCATTGCTGGGGTGAGTGCCAGCACAGGGACACTGCTGCTGCATTGCTGGGGTGAGTGCCAGCACAGGGACACCCCTGCTGCATTGCTGGGGTGAGTGCCAGCAGGGACACTCCTGCTGCATTGCTGGGGTGAGTGCCAGCACAGGGACACTGCTGCTGCATTGCTGGGGTGAGTGCCAGCACAGGGACACTGCTGCTGCATTGCTGGGGTGAGTGCCAGCACAGGGACACTGCTGCTGCATTGCTGGGGTGAGTGCCAGCACAGGGACACTGCTGCTGCATTGCTCTGGTGAGTGCCAGCACAGGGACACCCCTGCTGCATTGCTGGGGTGAGTGCCAGCACAGGGACACTGCTGCTGCATTGCTGGGGTGAGTGCCAGCAGGGACACTGCTGCTGCATTGCTGGGGTGAGTGCCAGCACAGGGACACTCCTGCTGCATTGCTGGGGTGAGTGCCAGCAGGGACACTCCTGCTGCATTGCTGGGGTGAGTGCCAGCAGGGACACTCCTGCTGCATTGCTGGGGTGAGTGCCAGCAGGGACACTCCTGCTGCATTGCTGGGGTGAGTGCCAGCACAGGGACACTGCTGCTGCATTGCTGGGGTGAGTGCCAGCACAGGGACACTGCTGCTGCATTGCTGGGGTGAGTGCCAGCACAGGGACACTGCTGCTGCATTGCTGGGGTGAGTGCCAGCACAGGGACACTGCTGCTGCATTGCTGGGGTGAGTGCCAGCACAGGGACACCCCTGCTGCATTGCTGGGGTGAGTGCCAGCACAGGGACACTGCTGCTGCATTGCTGGGGTGAATGCCAGCACAGGGACACTGCTGCTGCATTGCTGGGGTGAGTGCCAGCAGGGACACTCCTGCTGCATTGCTGGGGTGAGTGCCAGCAGGGACACTCCTGCTGCATTGCTGGGGTGAGTGCCAGCACAGGGACACTGCTGCTGCATTGCTGGGGTGAGTGCCAGCAGGGACACTCCTGCTGCATTGCTGGGGTGAGTGCCAGCACAGGGACACCCCTGCTGCATTGCTGGGGTGAGTGCCAGCAGGGACACTGCTGCTGCATTGCTGGGGTGAGTGCCAGCACAGGGACACTGCTGCTGCATTGCTGGGGTGAGTGCCAGCACAGGGACACTGCTGCTGCATTGCTGGGGTGAGTGCCAGCAGGGACACTGCTGCTGCATTGCTGGGGTGAGTGCCAGCACAGGGACACCCCTGCTGCATTGCTGGGGTGAGTGCCAGCACAGGGACACCCCTGCTGCATTGCTGGGGTGAGTGCCAGCACAGGGACACTGCTGCTGCATTGCTGGGGTGAGTGCCAGCACAGGGACACCCCTGCTGCATTGCTGGGGTGAGTGCCAGCACAGGGACACTGCTGCTGCATTGCTGGGGTGAGTGCCAGCACAGGGATACCCCTGCTGCATTGCTGGGGTGAGTGCCAGCACAGGGACACCCCTGCTGCATTGCTGGGGTGAGTGCCAGCACAGGGATACCCCTGCTGCATTGCTGGGGTGAGTGCCAGCACAGGGACACCCCTGCTGCATTGCTGGGGTGAGTGCCAGCACAGGGACACTGCTGCTGCATTGCTGGGGTGAGTGCCAGCACAGGGACACCCCTGCTGCATTGCTGGGGTGAGTGCCAGCACAGGGACACTGCTGCTGCATTGCTGGGGTGAGTGCCAGCAGGGACACCCCTGCTGCATTGCTGGGGTGAGTGCCAGCACAGGGACACTGCTGCTGCATTTCTGGGGTGAGTGCCAGCACAGGGATACCCCTGCTGCATTGCTGGGGTGAGTGCCAGCACAGGGACACCCCTGCTGCATTGCTGGGGTGAGTGCCAGCACAGGGACACCCCTGCTGCATTGCTGGGGTGAGTGCCAGCACAGGGACACCCCTGCTGCATTGCTGGGGTGAGTGCCAGCAGGGACACTGCTGCTGCATTGCTGGGGTGAGTGCCAGCAGGGACACTGCTGCTGCATTGCTGGGGTGAGTGCCAGCAGGGACACTCCTGCTGCATTGCTGGGGTGAGTGCCAGCACAGGGACACTGCTGCTGCATTGCTGGGGTGAGTGCCAGCACAGGGACACTGCTGCTGCATTGCTGGGGTGAGTGCCAACAGGGACACTGCTGCTGCATTGCTGGGGTGAGTGCCAGCACAGGGACACTCCTGCTGCATTGCTGGGGTGAGTGCCAGCACAGGGACACTGCTGCTGCATTGCTGGGGTGAGTGCCAGCACAGGGACACTGCTGCTGCATTGCTGGGGTGAATGCCAGCAGGGACACCCCTGCTGCATTGCTGGGGTGAGTGCCAGCAGGGACACTGCTGCTGCATTGCTGGGGTGAGTGCCAGCACAGGGACACTGCTGCTGCATTGCTGGGGTGAGTGCCAGCACAGGGACACTCCTGCTGCATTGCTGGGGTGAGTGCCAGCAGGGACACTCCTGCTGCATTGCTGGGGTGAGTGCCAGCACAGGGACACCCCTGCTGCATTGCTGGGGTGAGTGCCAGCAGGGACACCCCTACTGCATTGCTGGGGTGAGTGCCAGCAGGGACACTCCTGCTGCTCCAGGGAATGCCCTCACTCTGCCTGCCCAGCCCGTGCTGCCTCTCACTCATTTCACAGAATCACAGAATCACTGGGTTGGAAGAGACCTTCGAGACCATTGAGTCCAACCCAGCTCTAACACCTCAACCAGACCATGGCACCCAGAGCCACATCCAGGCTTTGTTAAACACCTCCAGGGATGGTGACTCCACCACCTCCCCGGGCAGGCCATTCCAGAACTTTGTCACTCTTTCTGTGAAAAACTTTTCCCTGATATCCAACCTGTACTTCCCTTGGCTCAGCTTGAGGCTGTGTCCTCTCCTTCTGTCAGTGCTGCCTGGAGACAGAGACCAACCCCCAGCTGCCCACAGCCACCCTTCAGGGAGCTGTAGAGAGTGATAAGGTCACCCCTGAGTCTCCTTTTCTCCAGGCTGAACACCCCCAGCTCCCTCAGCTGTTCCTCACAGGGTTTGTGTTCCCAGCCCCTCACCAGCCTCGCTGCCTCCTCTGGACACACTCAAACATCTCAATGTCCATCCTGAACTGAGGGGCCAGAGCTGGACACTGCACTCAATGTCCATCCTGAACTGAGGGGCCAGAGCTGGACACTGCACTCAATGTCCATCCTGAACTGAGACACCCAGAGCTGGACACTGCACTCAATGTCCATCCTGGGACACCCAGAGCTGGACACTGCACTCAATGTCCATCCTGAACTGGGACACCCAGAGCTGGACACTGCACTCAATGTCCATCCTGGGACACCCAGAGCTGGACACTGCACTCAATGTCCATCCTGAGCTGAGACACCCAGAGCTGGACACTGCACTCAATGTCCATCCTGGGACACCCAGAGCTGGACACTGCACTCAATGTCCATCCTGAGCTGAGACACCCAGAGCTGGACACTGCACTTAAGGTGTGGCCTCACCAGGCAAGAATGACCTCCCTGCTCCTGCTGGCCACACCATTCCTGATCCAGGCCAGGAGCCTTTGGCCTCCTTGGCCACCAGGGCACACTGCTGGCTCATGTCCAGCTGCTGTCACCAGCACCCCCAGGTCCCTTTCTGCCTGGGCTCTGTCCAGCCACACCAGCCCCAGCCTAGAGCACTGCAGGGGGTTATTGTGGCCAAAGTGCAGGACTGGGCACTTGGAGTTATTAAACTTCATCTTATTGGACTGTGCCCATCCATCCAACCCTTCCAGGTCTCTCTGCAGAGCCCTCCTCCCTTCCAACAGATCAACACACGCTCCCAGCTTAGTGTCATCTGCAAATTTACTGATGAAACACTCAATACCCTTGTCCATGTCATCAACACACAGGGCTGAGCCTCCCTCAGCACTCCCTTGGCCTAAGGCAGGAAGGTTTTATTTGGTGTTTTGGCTTCCTAATAGAAACCCTTCCAAAAAGAGGATCTTACTCCACAGTTTGGTCAGACAATTCCAATGTTTATCTGTTTGCAGAGACTTGTGCACCAGCCCTTTGCCTTTCCGTGCCTCTGACTGCCCCAGACCATCCATGGATGAGTGTTTGGGGTTCCTTGTCTTTAGGCTCCCCTTTAGGTGACATAATGTAGGGGAGGGAAGTTAGGAGGGACATTTTATTAACTCTGGGACACAGCTGATATATAGATTTTTTGTCAGAAAAAGCATGGGGAAGGGACTCGAAATAATTGCTGGTGATCAAATCAATGTAAGAGCTCTGCAGCCTGAGGAGAGAGCCACGGGAAGTGCAGGGCAGCCCCTGCAGGGAGCTGCTTTTCCTGATGGTTTCCCTGTGCCTCTGCAGACCAACGGGAACTCCAACGGGCTCGTTCCCATGCTGAGGGTCTACAACAACACCGCCCGCTACGTGGATCAGGGTGGGAACAAGGTACCTGAGGGGGGGCCCAGGGGGAGCCTCGGGTGGTGGGACAGCTTCCAGCCTGGGGAGGGTTGTCCCATCAACACCAGGGAGCTGATGGGGTGGTTGTGGGTGACACAGAAAAGGGCATTTTCCCCTCGTGTTGGTATCTGGTGTTGCCCCCCAGTTCCCAGCTGGTTTGGGGTGTTGTGGGCACTCAGGAGCAGGGCAGGAGGTTTCTTTCCGAGGACAGTTTGCTCTGATCTGGATTGTGTTCCGTGTCACAGAGACCTGGGGCTTTTGCCATCTACCTGGAGCCGTGGCACTTGGACATCTTTGAGTTCCTGGACCTGAAGAAGAACACAGGGAAGGAAGAGCAGCGAGCCAGGGACCTGTTCTTTGCCCTCTGGATCCCTGATCTCTTCATGAAGCGAGTGGAAACCAACCAGGTGAGAACTTGGCTGGTGCAGGAAATGTCTGATAGTGGAGGAGCAGGTGGGCAGTCCTGGAAGGAGCTCAGAAAGAGCTGCAGAGCTGCTTTGCTCCTTGTTCCTTCCAGGACCTTCCTGGAAGAGCTGCTGTGCCTTGTTTGAGAACTTGGCTGTGCAGCTGGAGAATGGAGCTTGGCAGCTCCAGCTCAGTGTTTTGCTTCAGGGCTTAATCTTACAGCCCATGGCTTGTCCTTGGACTCTTGGGCTGTTTTGACTCTGGGGTTTCCTTAAAGCATCAACCTTTTCTCAGTAAATTGTTCTTCTTATGCCTGCTTGTATTTCACAGAATCCCAGACTGGTTTGGCTTGGGAGGGACCTTAAAACTCATCAGTGCCACCCCTGCCCTGGCAGGGACACCTCCCACTGTCCCAGGCTGCTCCCAGTGTCCAACCTGGCCTTGGGCACTGCCAGGGATCCAGGGGCAGCCACAGCTTTAATGAACAGAGTGCCTAAAGATTTTCTTTTTTCTCCTTACAGGACTGGTCCTTGATGTGCCCCAATGAGTGTCCTGGCCTGGATGATGTCTGGGGAGAGGAGTTTGAGAAGCTCTACGAGAGGTGAGGAGAGTGAGCAGAGCTGGAAGTGGTGCCATGCTGTCCCTGTCTGTGTCCCGTGGCACAGGTTTGTGGGGGGCTCAGAGGTGGCCACTGGGCTCGTTGGCAGGTGGATAAAAATGTGAGGATGGGGATGTGTCCTTCCCACTGTGGCCTGGCAGGGTGGAGCTGTGTGTGAGGGACCATTGTAGCCTGTTAGAGGGACAGTGTCCCTGTCAGAGGGACATCCTTTCCTGCTGGGGACACAGGACAACCTTCAGCCCAAAAAGCACAAACAAGGGTGGGCTGAAGGGAGGAACAACAAGGATGGGACCTCACAACCTGCAGCTGTAATTGGACAATTAAACCCCAGTGTGCAAATGGACCAAAACTGATAAAAATGTGAAATCTCATGGTGGGGCAGCCATTTTGTGTGGCCATTCCCGACCCACCCTGGGTGCAGCCTGGGTCAGGCTCCTGTAATGCCCAGGGTGGGTCCTGGAAGCCTTTTAATAAATCTCTACTTTAATAAATCTCTACTTTAATAAATCTCTACTTTAATAAATCTCTACTTTATTCTCTGGCTCTGTCCAGCCTCTGTTTCAGCTCAGCCCTCCTAAGGCATCAGCACTCAGAGCTCTCCGTGGCTTTGAGTGGAATCGCTGTGGTTACAGATTCATTTCCCTCAACAAGGACAGTGCTGCTGCCCTGCTGTGAGGGCTCCCTGAGCACAGCTCAGCACTGAGGAGGGCCCTGGCTGCCCCAGGGGGTTAAAAGGGCTTTCCCTGCCCCTTGGGGCTCTCTGGGGCTGACGGGGCTCCCCGTGCCTTGCAGCTACGAGCGGCAGGGCCGCGTGCGCAGGGTGGTGAAGGCCCAGCAGCTCTGGTACGCCATCATCGAGTCCCAGACTGAGACTGGCACCCCCTACATGCTCTACAAGGACTCCTGCAACAGGAAGAGCAACCAGCAGAACCTGGGCACCATCAAGTGCAGCAACCTGTGCACCGAGATCGTGGAGTACACCAGCAAGGAGGAGGTGGGTGCGGGATGGGAGTGCTCCTGGGGCAGCTCTGGTGTTGGAAAAGATGAAGCAGGAAACTCTTGCAGAGATGGTTTATTAACAAAAAATTCTAAAAGTATGAAACCTACGAAAGAAATAGAATTGAAAGCAAGATTTGAACCATAGAATGTTAAACAGGAAAACAGTGATGCAATCAGCCAAAGCTCCAATAATTAAGCAACTCCACCCCCCAAACAAAAGACAGTTAAGTGGTCTCAGGTATCAGGGAAAAGGTGGTTCTTCAGGTTTTTAGTATGTAGATTAGTATGGTAATGCAATAGTCCCTATAGGCTGTATGTAAATTCTGTAGGTTTTGTATCCTGAGGTGATTGGTTAGTGCTAATTAGAATATTCATGATGGAAAGGGTTAAAATGGATTGTAACAGGTAAACTCTCTCTAGCTGCCCTGGATCCCTGTCCCTTTAGACTTTTCCTGCTGCTGTTCCCCTCCCCTGGTTAGGCTGCCCCCCACGACCAATAAACCACGTGTCTTGAGAGCACCCCGGTCTCAGGACATCTCTCATTGGACTCAAACAACCACGATTTTCTACACTCTGGGATGTGTCTGACTGCTCCCTGGGGAAGGGAGCAGGCAGAGAAACTTCTGACCTGAGTACTCAGCTCTCCTGCTGACCCTGGGTTCCCACCCCACTCCTGTGGAGGATTTGGGATGACACAGGACACCCTTCAAAGGGAAAGTGATGAGGAACAAATCGAGCTTGAAAATTCCTTCCAACCCAGACCCTTCTGGGATTCTGCCTAAGGATGCTTTCCAGGCAGTAGGGCTGACCAGGCCAGGATTTATCTCTGCTCACACCAGTTTCTGCTGAGCTTTCCTGAATTGTGGTTACCTTTTGCACAACTTCTGATGTGCCAGAGGAGCAGGCAGGTGTGTTGGTTGGAAGGTGTGTTGGCTGATGCACAGCTCTGGCACTTTGCCAGCCTGGCAGGTTCCCTGGTGGGTTGTTTCCATGCAGTTTGGGGCAGAGCTGTGTGTCCTTGTCCTGCTCCCAGTGGTTCCCTGTCCCTCCCACAGGTGGCTGTGTGTAACCTGGCCTCCATCGCCCTGAACATGTACGTGACCCCCGAGCACACCTACGACTTCAAGAAGCTGGCTGAGGTCACCAAGGTCATCGTCAGAAACCTCAACAAAATCATTGATATCAACTACTACCCTGTGCCAGAGGTGAGTGCTGCCCTGGGGTGGGGCTGAGTGCTGCCCAGAGCAATCCCAGAGCAGCCTGGGGATCACAGGGGAGCTCCACAGACCTGTTGGGAGCTCTGTGAACCACCTGTTCCTGGGTGGGACCTGTCAGTGCCTGCCTGAGCTTCAACCCAGAGCAGCTCCATAGTGAAGCACTTCCCACTCTGCTGCTGCCATTGGAGTTTTTTAATGTGTCAGGATTTCCATGAAGCACAGATCAGCACTAGGACAGAGAGGGAGGTGGAAAAGAGAGAAGGATCCTGGAAAGATCCTGGCAAAGAGTAATTCCTTTTGGTTGGCTTTAACTCCCTGACAGGAAGGGGCAGCCAGGTGGGGGTCAAGCTCTGCTCCCAGAGAGCAAGGAAAAGGACACGAGGAAATGGCCTCAACCTGTGCCAGGGAGGTTTAAGTTGAACATTAGGATAAATTTCTTAATGGAAAGGGCTGTTCAGCCCTGGCACAGACTGCCCAGGGCAGTAGTGAAGCCCTTCATCCCTGGAGGGGATTTAATACCCATGTGGTCAGTGGTGGTCTTGGCACTGCTTGGGCACAGTTGGGCTCAGAGGGATTTTCCAATCTCTGTGATTCTGCTCTGTTAAATGTTCTCATTTATCAGAATGTGCTGAGTGTTCACTTCTCAATCCTGGCTCCCTTTGCTGGGTTAAACAGCCACAGTCTGTGCTGAGGTCTAACATACCCAGTCTGGAACTCAGCAAACAGAGGCAGGATGGAAGGTGTGTTGTGGCAGGATGGAAGGTGTGTTGGTTGGTACACAGCTCTGGCAGGATGGAAGGTGTGTTGGTCGGTGCACAGCTCTGGCAGGATGCAGCAGGGGTTTTGCTCCCAGTCCCTGTCCCGAGGCCGTGTCCCCAGGCCGTGTGTCCCCAGGCCGTGTGTCCCCAGGCTGTGTGTCTCCAGTCCCTGTCCCCAGCCTGTGTGTCCCCAGTCCCTGTCCCCAGGCTGTGTGTCCCCAGGCCGTGTGTCCCCAGGCTGTGTGTCTCCAGTCCCTGTCCCCAGCCTGTGTGTCCCCAGTCCCTGTCCCCAGGCTGTCCCCAGGCCATGTGTCCCCAGGCTGTTCCCAGGCCATGTCCCCAGGCCATGTGTCCCCAGTCCCTGTCCCCAGGCTGTCCCCAGGCTGTGTGTCCCCAGGCTGTCCCCAGTCCCTGTCCCCAGGCTGTCCCCAGGCTGTCCCTAGGCTGTGTGTCCCCAGTCCCTGTCCCCAGGCTGTCCCCAGGCCGTGTCCCCAGGCTGTCCCCAGGCTGTCCCCAGGCTGTCCCCAGGCTGTGTGTCCCCAGGCTGTCCCCAGTCCCTGTCCCCAGGCTGTGTGTCCCCAGTCCCTGTCCCCAGTCCCTGTCCCCAGGCTGTCCCCAGGCTGTCCCCAGGCTGTCCCCAGTCCCTGTCCCCAGGCTGTCCCCAGGCTGTCCCCAGGCTGTCCCCAGGCTGTCCCCAGTCCCTGTCCCCAGGCTGTCCCCAGGCTGTCCCCAGGCTGTCCCCAGGCTGTCCCCAGGGGTGGCTGACTCCGTGTCCCCGCAGGCCGAGCGCTCCAACCGGCGGCACCGCCCCATCGGCATCGGCGTGCAGGGCCTGGCCGACGCCTTCATCCTGATGCGCTTCCCCTTCGAGAGCGCCCAGGCGCAGCTGCTCAACCAGCACATCTTTGAGACCATTTACTACGGGGCCCTGGAGGCCAGCTGTGAGCTGGCCAGGGAGCAGGGCCCCTACGACACCTACCAGGGCTCTCCGGTCAGCAAGGGGGTGAGTGCCAGGCCTGGGACGGGGGGGAGCTCTGCACTGCTGACCCTGTGCCTGGGCTGCTTCCTGGCAGGTGGGATCTGAGCCAGCCAGGAGGGACATCCCTGTCCTGGGGACACCAGGGCCACCAGCACTGGCCACAGGGAAGGGATTGTCCTGCTCTGCCCTGGGCTGGGGTGGCCTCACCCCCAGTGCTGGGGCAGTTCTGGCTGCCTCAGTTTTAGAGAGATCCAGGAGAGTCCAGAGGAGGGACACGGGGCTGGGGAAGGGTCTGGAGGGGCCCCACGAGGTCACTTGGTCAGTGGAGCCTGGAGGAGCCTGAGGTCAGAGCTCCCCGGGGCTGCAGCTCCTCCCGAGGGGCAGCGCAGGGACAGCTCCGGGCTCTGCTCCTGGCCAGGGACAGCACCCAGGGAGCGCCTGCAGCTGGGCCAGGAGGGATTGGGGTGGGATTGGAGGGCAAGGTGCTTCCCCAGAGGGTGCTGGCACTGCCCAGGCTCCCCAGGGAATGGGCACGGCCCCGAGGCTGCCAGAGCTCCAGGAGCCTTTGGGCAGCGCTGCCAGGGATGCCCAGGGGGGATTGCTGGGGGCTCTGGGCAGGGACAGGAGCTGGATCAATGATCCCTGTGGGTCCCTGCAGCTCAGGATATTCTGGGATTCCCTGATTGGAAAACACAAGCAGCCTCAGCCTGTGCTGGCTGTGCCCTGGAGCAGTCACAAGGTGGAGTGCTTGTTAGGTCATGGCAGAGCTTGACTGAGATCTAACTGGAGAGAAGAATTAAGAGGAATAACAGGTCCATTTCCAATGGGATTTATAAAACATGGAGAAAAGAGTGCCCTCTCTAATTTGGATCAAACTGTGTTCCTCAGATCCTGCAGTATGACATGTGGAATGTCACCCCCTCTGACCTTTGGGACTGGAAGGCTTTGAAGGAGAAGATTGCCAAGTGAGTAACCCTGCACGGTTTGTAGTAGATGTCAGATAAAACCCTGACTGGGCTGGGTGGGAGGATCCTCAAACCCCACCCAGTGCCACCCCTGCCATGGCAGGGACACCTCCCACTGCCCCAGGCTGCTCCCAGCCCCAGCCAGCCTGGCTTTGGGTATGGATTTGGTGTGTTCTGTCTGCTGAGAACTGAAGGCAGGGTCCAAGTGTGAAAACAGCCCCATGTGTTCCCCCCACCCCAGCAGATCTTTCCTCAGAGCAGTTTTTTGGGTGGCTTTCTTTCATTTTTATCTCTCCAAGGTCAAGGAGCCCACCCTCAGTGCTCTGCTTCAGCTGAGCTCCAATTCCATTTTCCAGCAGGATTTGTGTTCCCACTGAACAAACGTAGTGAGGGGTGAGCCATGGGCTGGCCCTGGGGGCTCTTCCCTGCTGCCAGAGCCTTGAACATCCTGAAGCCAGCAGTCACTGAAGTGTGAAGTGCCTGTTGTGGACTAATTCTGTCTGGCTGGCTCTAATTTTGAAATGTGGTGGATCTGTTCCCCGTGCTGTGTGTGGAGAGGTTTCAGCCTCCTCATGGGCTGCAGGTTCAGTTCTGCCTCAGGGCTGTGGATTGTGCAGTGCCTGCAGCCCATGCCATGAGTGCATCACTTGGGAAAGGCTCTGATGAGAGATGAGAACAGCAGAGCCCCTGATTCCTCTTCCCCTTGGCCCCCAGTGCCAGCTCAGTGGTGCTCCCCTGTTCCCTGTGGGCGGTGGGAGGCTGTGCAGGGCACCCCTGATTTCCCAGGCCATGCTGCTCCTGGCTCTCTCCCCCCTTGGCTGCAGCTCCCTCACCTTGCCTGTTGTCCCCAGGTACGGGGTCAGGAACAGCCTCCTCATCTCCCCCATGCCAACAGCCTCCACTGCCCAGATCCTGGGCAACAACGAGTCCATCGAGCCCTACACCAGCAACATCTACACACGCAGGGTCCTCTCGGGGGAGTTCCAGGTGAGCCCTGGGGAACAGCTCTGCTCTTTTTTGTGGCTGAGGAAGGCAGGGCAGGCCTCCCACCTGGGGGCTCAGTTCAGCTGGATGTTTGTGCCCAGGCACCGAGGGGTGAGCACTGGGTGCTGCAGGAGTCCTGCTCTGTGTGTTCCACAGTCACCATGGAATAGGTGAAATCATAAACAGGTGCTGCTTTTGTCTGGGAAAAACCCCTGTGGGGCCTCAAGGTGGGCTGCAGGAATAACTGCTGAGGGGGTTGGTGATGGGAGGGAAGGGACATGGGAAGAGGAGCTGAGACCAGCCCTGAGAACGAGCTGTGAGGCACTCAGGGCTCTGAAGGGGCCAGGGAAGAGCTCCACAGGCTCAGAGGGGTCTGTCAGCCAGGAAAGGGAGTGAAACAAGTTGACTTCTGGAGGCTGGAGTTAGCAAAGGGGAGGCTGTCCCTGTTTGGGAGGTGTGTCCATCCCCTCTGGGGTGTCTCAGTGCTCTCCATTCCTCCTGGCTGCAGGATCACCCCAGACAGGAGTGGGCAGGTGGAACAGGAGGGTCACTGCCCTGCCCCCCTGTGTAGGGCTGGGGGACAGGGACCCCAGTCCCAGCAGGAAAAGGTGGCTGTGTTTTCTTCCCAGTACTCAGCCTGCCCCTGTTCTGTTCTTTCCCCTCCTGACATCAGCCTTGGTTGTTTACACCCTTCTTTAGGAGCTCAGGTTGTGGCCAGCAGCCCTGCAACAGCCAGCTCTCCCCTTTTCCCATCTTCTGGAGTTCCTCATGCAGGGCAGTTCCACACAGCCCCCTTTCTGATCTGCCATGCCCAGCAGAATCCCAGAATGGTTTGGAAGGACCTTAAAGATCCTGAATTTCCAGCCCCTGCCATGGGCATGGACACCTCCCACTGTCCCAGGCTGCTCCCAGCCCTGTCCAGCCTGGAACACTTCCAGGGATGAGAATCTGTCAGGATTGTGCAGGATCTTGTTCAGCCCTTTAAAAACCTTTGGCTTGTGCCCCTCCCAGGTTGTGAACCCCCACCTGCTGAAGGATCTCACGGAGAGGGGCCTGTGGAACGAGGAGATGAAGAACCAGATCATCGCCCACAACGGCTCCATCCAGGTACAGGGCAGCAGGGCAGGGGGTCCTGCCAGGCCATCCTGGGGCTGGGCTCCCACTTCTCAGGAAGGGGTGATTTTGTAGCAGGGAGTATCATGGAGTGTTCTGAGCTGCAGGGACCCACAGGATCATCAATCCAGCTCCTGTCCCTGCCCAGAGCCCCCAGCAATCCCCCCTGGGCATCCCTGGGTGTCCAAAGGCTCCTGGAGCTCTGGCAGCCTCGGGGCCGTGCCCATTCCCTGGGGAGCCTGGGCAGTGCCAGCACCCTCTGAGGGAAGAACCTTGCCCTGCTCTGCAGCCTATCCACATGTAACTGCTGAGGGTGTTTGCTTATCTGCTTGGTGCTTGCAGTCACAGGATGTCCAGAGGAGGCCACCAAATTGTCAGAGGGATGGGGCACCTCTCCTTGCAGGAGAGGCTGAGAGAATTGGGATTGTTCAGCCTGGAGAGGAAAAGGCTCCAGGGTGACCTAATTGTGGCCTTCCAGGACCTAAAGGAGGCAACAGGAAACATGGAGAGAGACTGTTCACAGGGGCTGGGGGGACAGGAGCCAGGGAATGGCCCCCAGTGCCAGAGGGCAGGGCTGGCTGGGATCTTGGGAATCAGGAATTGTTCCCTGGCAGGGTGGGCAGGCCCTGGCACAGGGTGCCCAGAGCAGCTGTGGCTGCCCCTGGATCCCTGGCAGTGCCCAAGGCCAGGTTGGACACTGGGGCTGGGAGCAGCCTGGGGCAGTGGGAGGTGTCCCTGCCATGGCAGGGGTGGCATGAGGTGAAGTTTAGGGTCCCTCCTGATCCAAACCATGCTGGGATTCTGTGTTTGGATTCAGGGACAGAGCTCAGCTGTACAGGCCTCAGTTCCAGGCAGGATTGCTGCAGCCCCAGCAATCACTGAAGGATCCCATGTTATCCATGGGGATACCTGGGCAGGCAGTGCTTCCCACACTGGAACACTCCTCCTGTTCCTTGCAGAACATCCCAGAGATCCCCGATGACCTGAAGCAGCTCTACAAGACGGTGTGGGAGATCTCCCAGAAAACCATCCTGAAGATGGCAGCGGACAGGGGGGCCTTCATCGACCAGAGCCAGTCCCTGAACATCCACATCGCCGAGCCCAACTACGGCAAGCTGACCAGCATGCACTTCTACGGCTGGAAACAGGTATGGGGGCTTCCCTGGGGCTGGGGGGCTTCAGTGGGGCTGGGGGGCTTCACCTGGGGCTGGGGGCTTCACCTGGGGCTGGGGGCTTCATCTGGGGCTGGGGGGCTTCACTGGGGATGGGGGCTTCATATGGGGCTGGGGAGCTTCATCTGGGGCTGGGGGCTTCATCTGGGGCTGGGGGGCTTCATCTGGGGCTGGGGGCTTCCCTGGGGCTGGGGGGCTTCACTGAGGCTGGGGGCTTCATCTGGGGCTGGGGGGCTTCATCTGGGGCTGGGGGCTTCATATGGGGCTGGGGAGCTTCATCTGGGGCTGGGGGCTTCCCTGG
The DNA here is from genome assembly GCA_017589585.1 of Phylloscopus whistleri. NCBI lineage: Eukaryota > Metazoa > Chordata > Aves > Passeriformes > Phylloscopidae > Phylloscopus > Phylloscopus whistleri. The sequence continues at coordinate 9,998 of JADMLD010001134.1, read as the reverse complement.
GGCTGGGGGGCTTCACTGAGGCTGGGGGCTTCATCTGGGGCTGGGAGCTTCATCTGGGGGTGGGGGCTTCCCTGGGGCTGGGGGCTTCACTGGGGCTGGGGGCTTCATCTGGGGCTGGGGGGCTTCATCTGGGGCTGGGGGCTTCCCTGGGGCTGGGGGGCTTCACTGAGGCTGGGGGCTTCATCTGGGGATGGGGGGCTTCATCTGGGGGTGGGGGGCTTCATCTGGGGCTGGGGGCTTCATCTGGGGCTGGGGGCTTCATCTGGGGCTGGGGGCTTCACTGAGGCTGGGGGCTTCGTCTGGGGCTGGGGGCTTCACTGGGGCTGGGGGCTTCACTGGGGCTGGGGGGCTTCATCTGGGGCTGGGGGCTTCACCTGGGGCTGGGAGCTTCATCTGGGGCTGGGGCTCCTTCCCCACACACCGGGCATCACCAAGGACTGGGAGTTCTTCCCCACACACGGGGTATCACCTGGGACTGGGGGCCTTGTTCCCAACAGGTAGGGGCAGTACCTGGGACTGGGGGGCCTTGTTCCCAGCAAGTGGGGCCTGATAAGTTTGGCACACGGGGCCTGATAAGTTCTGGCACAGCACGTTGGCCTCCCCGGTTCCAGGCAGGGCAAAGGGCTGTGCCCTTCTGAGAACCCTGTTTTCCTCTGGAGCCCTGCAGAGCTGGGTGCTGCAGAGCTGGGGTGCTGCAGTGTTGCAGTGCTGCAGTGCTGCAGAGCTGGGGTGCTGCAGAGCTGCAGCCTGAGGCTGGCTGTGCCCCCAGGGCCTGAAGACTGGCATGTACTACCTGCGCACCAAGCCGGCTGCCAACCCCATCCAGTTCACCCTGAACAAGGAGAAGCTGCGGGAGCGGGAGAAGGCGTCCAGGGAGGAGGAGGAGAAGGAGAGGAACAAGGCAGCCATGGTGTGCTCCCTGGAGAACAGGGACGAGTGCCTGATGTGTGGCTCCTAAGGGCTGGAGCTCCTCAGGGCTGGAGCTGCTGGGACAGGGGCACCTGCGGTGACGTGAGGGTGCTGGGGCTGGGAGGGGGGTGGTGTAGCTTCCCTGTCCCTGGGGATGGGGCAGTGGATGGGGTCAGCATTGCTTTAGCAGCTTGGGCTTCCCAGGGGTCTCAGTGCTCTGGTGTGGCCTGTGGGGTGGGACTGGGGACAGGGAGGTGCTGCTGCCACCCACAGCTCTGTCCTGGCCACTCCAGACTGGGCCTTGCAGTCACCAAAGGCTGCTCCTCGTGTCCCAGAGGGAGCTGCACACCTGGCTGCTCCCTGCTCCTGGGCTGGGAACCCCCCAGGGAAGGTGTGTTCAGTGTCTGCCAGGGCACAGCAGCAGCTGTGTCCGAGTGACACACCTGCGGTGTCCCCACCCTGCCAGAGCCCCCTCCCACTGCTGCTCCCTCTCCTTGTCCCCTGCTCTGGCCTTTCCAGAAAGCCTTTGGAAGGAGCAGATGGGTGCCAGGGCTGTTGCTTCCTGGGCTCTTCTTCCTCAGATGGCTGAACGTCCTCCTGTGGGGCCAGGAGAGGCAGAGCTGCTGCCCTGCATTTTATCCTGCATTAAACTCCCTCATTTAGCCTAATTGCTCAGGGAGTTTCCTGGCAGGGGGGCCAGTACTGTCCTTGGCCACGGGTCAGGTGCCACCTTGTGAGGGCCACGTGCCACTGGTGAAGGTCACCTGCCATCTCTTCAGGGAGCTCCACTCCTCCACCCCAGGTAGTCCTTAGATCTTTTAAACCTCTCATCGATTTACTGCTCCTGTCCTCACTCCCTGCTCCAACTCAGTGGGGCTTCAGGCAGTTGTGCAGTATTTATTGAACTCATGAACCACAACCCACCCCCAACCCCAACTCAATAAAGCCTGGAATGTCACAGGAGTGGCTGGTGCAGTCTTGGGAACGCTTTTTTGTGAGGAAAAATGAGGTTGGTGCTGTTCCTCCTGTGCTGCTTTCCACAGGGACACGGAGACCTTGTCCCTCTGCACAGGAGGGGAGAGCTGGGGCCGGGCTGCTCCCAGGGACAGGGACAGGAGAGGGAACGGCCTCAGGCCCGTCCCGGTCCTGTCCTGAGCATAGGAACCCCTGTCCCTGTCCCCAGCACTGAGCCCCGGTTCCAGTTCTGTCCGCAGCACTGAGCCCCGGTCCCGGTTCTGTTCCCAGCACTGAGCCCCGGTGCCGGTTCTGTTCCCAGCACTGAGCCCCGGTTCCAGTTCTGTCCCCAGCACTGAGCCCCGGTCCCGGTTCTGTTCCCAGCACAGAACCCCAGTGCTGCTTCTGTTCCCAGCACTGAGCCCCGGTCCCGGTTCTGTTCCCGGCACTGAGCCCCGGTCCCGGTTCTGTTCCCAGCACTGAACCCCGGTCCCGGTTCTGTTCCCCAGCACTGAGCCCCGGTGCCGGTTCTGTTCCCAGCACTGAGCCCCGGTCCTGGTTCTGTTCCCGGCACTGAGCCCCGGTCCCGGTTCTGTCCCCGGCACTGAGCCCCGGTCCCGGTTCTGTCCCCGGCACTGAGCCCCGGTCCCGGTTCTGTTCCCCAGCACTGAGCCCCGGTCCCGGTTCTGTCCCCGGCACTGAGCCCCGGTCCCGGTTCTGTCCCCAGCACTGAGCCCCGGTCCCGATTCTGTTCCCAGCACTGAGCCCCGGTCCCGGTTCTGTTCCCAGCACAGAACCCCAGTGCTGCTTCTGTCCCCAGCGCTGAGCCCCGGTCCCGGTTCTGTCCCCAGCACTGAGCCCCGGTACCGGTCCCGGTTCTGTTCCCGGCACTGAGCCCCGGTCCCGGTTCTGTCCCCAGCACTGAGCCCCGGTGCCGGTCCCGGTTCTGTCCCCAGCACTGAGCCCCGGTGCCGGTCCCGGTTCTGTTCCCGGCACTGAGCCCCGGTCCCGGTGCCGGTCCCGGTTCTGTTCCCGGCACTGAGCCCCGGTCCCGGTACCGGTCCCGGTTCTGTTCCCGGCACTGAGCCCCGGTCCCGGTCCCGGTCCCGGTTCTGTCCCCAGCACTGAGCCCCGGTCCCGGTACCGGTCCCGGTTCTGTTCCCGGCACTGAGCCCCGGTCCCGGTTCTGTCCCCAGCACTGAACCCCGGTGCCGGTCCCGGCTCTGTTCCCAGCACTGAATCCCAGTCCCGGTGCCGGTCCCGGTTCTGTTCCCGGCACTGAGCCCCGGTGCCGGTTCTGTTCCCGGCACTGAGCCCCGGTGCCGGTTCTGTTCCCGGCACTGAGCCCCGGTCCCGGTTCTGTTCCCGGCACTGAGCCCCGGTCCCGCTTCTGTCCGGGTCCTGCAGCTCCGCGCGGGGCCGCCGGGGGGCGCTGGCGGCGCGGCCGCCGCGGGCCCGGGGGCGTTGAGGCCGCGTCCTCCCCCCGTGTGTCCCGGGCTGCTGTCCCACATGTCCCCAAATGTCCCCAAATGTCCCCAGACATTCCCACATGTCCCCAAATGTCCCCAAATGTCCCCAAACCTCCCAAATGTCCCCAACCCCCAGCCCCGGAGCTCGCTATGGGTCAGCCCCGGTTTCCTCCCGCGGGCTCCGCAGTTGGGGTCCCGCTGCTGCCCGGGGGAGGCTCCGGCAGCGCTGCCGCTCTCCAGCTCGGCTCCCCCTGCCCGGCGGGGACACAGGCGCGGGCACGGAGATGGCTCCGGTTTTCCTCGTGTTTGGAATGTCCCTTCAGCCGCCGGCTGGCCCCGGGGCGCGGCTGTCACCGCAAACGGGGACACTGGAGGGGACGGAGCCGGGGCGGCTGCTGGGCTGCCAGGGCAGATCCTCATGGGAGCGCCCGGCACGGGAACAGCGGCGTGTGGGGACGGGGAAACGGGATGGGGAACGGGACAGGGCACGGGGAACGGGACAGGGCATGAGGGAAACGGGACAGGGCACGGGGAACGGGACAGGGCACGGGGGAAACGGGACAGGGCACGGGGAACGGGACAGGGCACGGGGAACGGGACAGGGACACGGGGAACGGGACAGGGCACGGGGAACGGGACAGGGCACGGGGAACGGGACAGGGCACAGGGAATGGGACAGGGCACGGGGAACGGGACAGGGCACGGGGAATGGGACAGGGCACGGGGAATGGGACAGGGCACGGGGGAAACGGGACAGGGCACGGGAAACGGGACAGGGGCACGGTGGAGAGAGCTCAGGACTGTGGGGACAGGACAGGGGCACTGGGGGACAGCATGGGCTCTGGGGGACGGGGCAGGACAGGGAGAAATGGGACAGGGACACTGGGGAAATAGGACAGGAGGGAGAGGATGGAACAGGACAGGGCACTGTGGGGACAGGACAGGGACACTGTGGGGACAGGACAGGGACACTGTGGGGACAGGACAGGGACACTGTGGGGACAGGACAGGGCACTGTGGGGACAGGACAGGGACACTGTGGGGACAGGACAGGGGTCCTAGGGGCCAGGATGGGGCACTGAGGGACAGGGACACTGTGGGGACAGGACAGGGACACTGTGGGGACAGGACAGGGACACTGTGGGGACAGGACAGGGCACTGGCTCCTTGCTGGTGCGTTCCTGGGAGCTTTGTGCCCAGGCTCTGGAGCTGCTGGGGCTGGGCAGGGCTTCCTGGCACGGGGTTCGCTGTGCCTGGCTTGGGCTAAACGCTGAGGAGTCCCTGAGCCAGGAGCTTTCTGCAGGTGTCCCTGGGACCCCTCTCCCGGTTTTCTCTGGACCCCTCTCCCGATTTTCCCCAGGACCCCTCCCCCGGTTTTCCTGGGACCCCTCTCCCGGTTTTCCCGGACCCCTCTCCCGGCTGCCGGTGGCCGTGGGGCAGCGCAGGGCTCGGGTTCCGGGCTGTGCTCCGTGCTGGCCATTAGGCTGCACTGCTGCCCACGGATCCGCTCCTTCCCTTCCCCCGCTCGGCTGCTGTCCCAGGTAGCGGGGTTGGGAGCCTGGGAACAGCTCCCAGCCAGGGCAAAGCCAATTTCCAGCGCGGGGAGTGAAGGAACAGAATCCTCCTACCTGTGCCCCTGGCTGGGCCTGGGGAGTCACTGCCTCGGGGAGGATGCTGGCTTGGGTTGGTAAGGTTGAATTGACAGGGAATGAAAATAAAATCAAAGCAGGATTTAATGGAGACATTTCTTCAGTGTCTTCAGGAGAAACACTGAGGGGCTGCAGCGTGTCCAGGGCAGGGCAGGGAGCTGGGAAGGGGCTGGAGCCCCAGTTTGGGCTGAGGGAGCTGGGAAGGGGCTGAGCCTGGAGCAAAGGAGGCTCAGGGGGGCCCTGGTGGCTCTGCACAACTCCTGCCAGGAGGGGACAGCCGGGGGGGTCGGGCTCTGCTGCCAGGGCACAGGGACAGGAGGAGAGGGAACGGCCTCAGGCTGGGCCAGGGGAGGCTCAGCTGGGCCAGCAGCAGGAATTTCCCCATGGAAAGGGAGCTCAGGCCTTGGAACTGCCCAGGGAGCTTTGCAGTGCCCATCCCTGGAGGTGTCACCTGGAGGTGGCACTCAGAGCTCTGGGCTGGGGACAAGGTGGGCACAGCTGGGGCTGCCTGGGCTGGGAGGGCTTTGCCAGCCCTGGGGATTTGGGGATTTGGGGATTGTGTGATCTGTGCCTGCTCCTGTGACATATCCAGCAGCAAACACTGAAAAGAAAGGCTGGAACAATTTCAAGTGTAATTTTTTTCCTGGATGTGACCATTTTTAGGCACTCAGAGGAACAGCCTCAGGTTTATCACAGTTTATTGGGTCCCAAACGTGCTTCCAGCAGCGATTCCCAAGCAAAGAGCAAACCCCCCCACCAGGCCTCTGGTGCAAACCCACCTGGCACAAAGAGTGAGGAGCTGAAATACAGACTGAGAATGGGAAAATCTCTGTGTTCCAGGGAGCAGGTGGATCTTCAGGGAGCAGGAATGTTCCCAGCTGGAAGGGCCTCACCTCTGTGTGTCATTCCTGGGAGTCAGAGGGAGCAGTTCTGGAGCAAATTCCTTCAGCAGAATGAGCAAACCACAGTAAATGAACACAAACATTGTACAAACACGGGGGTGTATCCACAGAGTCTGTCAGGAGCAAAATCACCCCAGAGCCCTGGAGAAAAACCTCAGGACTGAAGGTGATCCTGACTTTGCTCCAACTCCTGCAGTGCTGCAGAGACACACAGGGAGCCTGGTGCTGCTGCAAAGCCTTCTCAGCTCCTTGGAGCTCACCCAGCCTTTACCAGCTCAGCTGCTCATTTGGACACCACCCCTCCATCCCATCAGATTCCTTTGATGGTTTTTTGAAGACTTTTTTTCCTTTCTAAGATGGAATTTCATCCCTTCCCTATGGGCTTGTCAGGGGCAGATCCCAATCCTGTAGTGGGGATTGACTCAAAACCAGTGAGCTGTGAGGATTTGGGAAGAAATCTGTGAGATTTGAGTCAGGAGGGATTTCACATTTGTTAATCTTTATTCCCTGGGAATTACACCCAGCCCAGGCAGCCCCAGCTGTGCCCACCCTGTCCCCAGCCCAGAGCTCTGAGTGCCACCTCCAGGTGACACCTCCAGGGATGGGCACTGCAAAGCTCCCTGGGCAGTTCCAAGGCCTGAGCTCCCTTTCCATGGGGAAATTCCTGCTGCTGGCCCAGCTGAGCCTCCCCTGGCCCAGCCTGAGGCCGTTCCCTCTCCTCCTGTCCCTGTGCCCTGGGAAGGACCCCCTGAGCCTCCTTTTCTCCAGGCTCAGCCCTTCCCTTCTCCCTTCCCTCCCCTGGACACCCTCAGCACAGCAGTCCCGGTGCTCCCAGCCACTCCCCCAAGTGACAGCCCCCACAATCCCCCAAATCTGCCCTGAGCAATGCACATTTGGAGAGGTGCCAGGCCCTGAGCTCCCGTGTTGATGCTCACACGGCGCGGGCGATGCTTCCTTTCACCGAGGGGGGACAATGAGGAGCAAATGACAAAAGCATTTGATTTTACGTGTGTGGTCTTCATCAAATCAGCAAAAAAAAAAAAAAAAAAAAAAAAAAAAGGCTGGGCAGGCAGGGGGAGTTTGCAGGAGCTGCAGGAGCATTAAAGAAATGGATTTTTAAAGGAGCTCGTGAACGGGGGCAGAGCCTGACCGGGGTTTGCAGGCAGGGCAGGGCAGCGGGAGCAGCTGGGCTCGGCTTTGCCGAGCAGCCCCGGAGCTCCGGGACGCCTGGGAGGGCTCCTGGCTGTGCAAACAGGATCTGTGTGACAGCCCCCAGAGGGGAAGTGTCCCCACACGCTGCTGTTTGCTTGTGGAAATCCCTGACAGCAGCCGGCTGGGCCCGCCGAGGGGTTTGGGGTTTTTCCCTTCTTTCAGATGAAAAGCAGCTGGGACCGGCACGTGCAGCAACTCCAGCTTCTCCTCTGTCCCGGAGGCTGATCTGGCACCGGGGCTGCTCAGTGCTGGCTTTCAGGGTACTCTCTAAATACTCTGAGTACTGATGGATAATTAAACAAAAAAAGATGCTACAGGTGCTCTCTGTCCAAAGCCCTGCACAGCGTTTTACTCTTAACCAACTCCACACACGCTAAGGCTTCTCTTTGTCCAAATTAAACCCAATTATCTCCCTTATTCCACGTGCAGAAAATGCCTGGTGAGCGTGGGGGCGGCTCAGGTGCCGTGAATACAAATGAAAGGTCAGGGTAGGGCAGCTTCTGGGTGTGAAATCCTCGTTTAAAAGCAGCGATGTTCCCGCTGATCTCCTCCTTGTCCTCCCGGAGATCAAATCCCCAAAGCAGCAGCGGCCCCTCAGAGCTCCAGTGCTGCAGGTGGAGTGCCAACCCCAGCACCCACCGAACAAAAATGAAATTAAACCGAATTATTTCTTCCAGGGGCTCCAGCCCAAAGCTCTTGAGCAGCTCTCCAGAAACAGAGACGGCAGGGGAGAGGGGGATTGTTCCCCTTTCAGGGTGCGAGGAATATTTCACTGTTATCCCCTTTTGTCGTCTCATTAGGAGAAGCAAAGGCTTCCCCCTTTCCAGTCTCCCATTTGCATTTCTAATCACGCGTTGCCATGGCAAAACGGGACCGTCCCGGGCTCCTTGGGTGGAACCGCATCCTCGGGGGGGCACGGGGAGGGAAAGGAACCCCAGCGACCGGGAGCGACCCGGGAGAGACCCGGGAGAGACCCGGGAGGAACCTGGGAGCATCCTGGGAGCAGCCGGGATTGCGGTGGGACGGGCCCGGTGCCCCCGAGGACCTCCGGGAGCGTGTGCGGGGTGGGGCTGGAGTGCTGGAGCGGGCTGGGTGTGTCACACGTGTCACACGGGCTGGGTGTGTCACACAGGGCCAGGTGTGTCCCAGGGCTGGGTGTGTCACACAGGGCCGGGTGTGTCACAGGGTGGGTGTGTCCCAGGGCTGGGTGTGTCACACAGGGCCGGGTGTGTCCCAGGGCTGGGTGTGTCACACAGGGCTGTGTGTGTCACAGGGCTGGGTGTGTCACACAGGCTGGGTGTGTCTGTCCCAGGGCTGGCTGTGTCTGTCACATGGGCTGAGTGTGTCACAGGGCTGGGTGTGTCACAGGGCCAGGTGTGTCACAGGGCCGGGTATGTCACATAGGCTGGGTGTGTCACACAGGCTGGGTGTGTCACACAGGCTGGGTGTGTCACACAGGGCTGGGTGTGTCACAGGGTGTGTCACATGGGCTGGGTGTGTCACACGACCTGGGTGTGTCACACAGGCTGGGTGTGTCACACGGTCTGGGTGTGTCACATGGGCTGAGTGTGTCACACAGGGCTGGGTGTGTCACAAGGCTGGGTGTGTCACACAGGGCTGGGTGTGTCACAGGGCTGGGTGTGTCACAAGGCTGGGTGTGTCACATGGGCTGAGTGTGTCATAGGGCTGGGTGTGTCACACAGGCTGGGTGTGTCCCAGGGCTGGGTGTGTCCCAGGGCTGGGTGTGTCACAGGGCTGGGTGTGTCACACAGGGCTGGGTGTGTCACACAGGGCTGGGTGTGTCTGTCACACAGGGCTGGGTGTGTCCCAGGGCTGGGTGTGTCACAGGGCTGGGTGTGTCACAGGGTGGGTGTGTCACACAGGGCTGGGTGTGTCACACAGGCTGGGTGTGTCTGTCACACAGGGCTGGGTGTGTCCCAGGGCTGGGTGTGTCACAGGGCTGGGTGTGTCACAGGGTGGGTGTGTCACACAGGGCTGGGTGTGTCACACAGGGCTGGGTGTGTCACAGGGCTGGGTGTGTCACAGGGCTGGGTGTGTCACACAGGGCTGGGTGTGTCACACAGGGCTGGGTGTGTCACACAGGGCCGGGTGTGTCACACAAGGCTGGGTGTGTCACACAGGGCCGGGTGTGTCCCAGGGCTGGGTGTGTCACACAGGCTGGGTGTGTCTGTCACACACAGGCTGGGTGTGTCTGTCCCAGGGCTGGGTGTGTCTGTCACATGGGCTGGGTGTGTCACACGTGTCACACAGGGCCGGGTGGGCACAGCTGGGGCTGCCTGGGCTGGGAGGGCTTTGCCAGCCCCGGGGGTTTGGGATCTGTGGTCACTGCAGGACGCTGTCACTGTCACTGTCACTGTCCCACCACTGCAACCCCAGCCCCTCCTCCAGGAAGCTTTTCCATCCACCCTCCTCCAGCAGCCACGAGCCCACTGCAGGTGGCCACACCACACATCCCTCCTGCCACCCCTCCCATCTCCAGAACCCCCCACCACGGCCAAAATCCCCCCAGCAAAGCCAAAATCCCCCCAGCACCACAGCCAAAATCCCCCTCACCACAGCCAAAATCCCCCCACACAGCCAAAATCCCCCACCCACAGCCAAAATCCCCCCAGCACCACAGCCAAAATCCCCCCCACTAAGCCAAAATCCCCCACTAAAACCAAAATTCCCTCACCACAGCCAAAATCCCCTCACCAAACCAAAATCCCCCCACCAAACCCAAAATCCCCCCACCACAGCCAAAATCCCCCCCCACCACAGCCAAAATCCCCCACACCACAGCCAAAATCCCCTCACCAAACCCAAAATCCCCCCCCAAAGCCATCCCCTCCCTTTTCCCTGCCCGGCTCTGCAGTCCGGCTCCTGCTCGGGTGGGAAATCCG
>JADMLD010000767.1:0-33839 GCA_017589585.1 Phylloscopus whistleri | reverse complement strand
CTGAGGGCTTTGCTATCCTACACTCAGAGGATTTGGTGGTGAAAGAGCAGGACAATTGTTTGTCTACCGTGAGTGTGTGCTGGGGAGCCCTGGTCCTCACCTCAACGGGTGTGATTCCCCACCCTGAGGGTATGCCACGCCTCTCCCTTGGATCCCAGGGGAATTTGGGGCCCCAAACCGTACCAGTGTCAAACTCAAAGCCCTTCTCGGTGAAGGTGTGGCAGCAGCCTCCCAACTTCCCGTGCTGCTCCAGCACCAGCACACGCCAGCCCGCCTTGGCCAGCAGTGCCGCAGCCGCCAGGCCACCGATGCCGCTGCCCACCACGATGGCATCGAGCCCCTGGGGCACCTTCTCTGCCGAGAACACTGCGGGGAGAGGGGGGCGTCACTGGGGGGACACCCCGCAGCATCGGAGAACCCCCGAAACCACGGCGAGCAGGTGGCACCGCGGGGGTGACACTGGGGGGGACAGTGCCACCCCAGGAGTTACGATGAACGCTGCTGCAGGCGGAGACGCTGCCCTGGGGGGCTGATGCCACCCTGTGGGGGGGTTCATACTGCCGGGGGTCCACGGCACCCCGGGGGTGATGCCACCCTGCGGGGATGCCGCCTGGGGACGCTGCCAGCCCGCGGGGATTAATGACACGCCGGGGGTGGATTAACCCCACCCTGGGGCAACGCTGTCCTGGGGTGCGGTGACACCCCGGGCTGTTGATGCCACCGAGGGGGTTGGTGCCCCAGGGGTCCCGTACCTGTCTTGACGACTGTCCTGCGCACAGCCTTGTCGGTGACAAGCGGGGCGGGCGGGCGGCGGCTGTCGGTGGCGAAGGGGTTGCGGCCGCCCGGGACCCGCGGGAGCAGGAAGGAGAGGAGGGGGAGCAGGACGACGAGGAGGAGCAGGAGGAGGAGGAGGGGGCCGAGGAAGAGCAGCGCCTGCAGCCACATGGTGCTGCACCGTCCGGCTGCGGAAATGCCGCTTACCCCGGGAACGGCGGCGGGGCCGGCGAGCACGGCAAGACTGGGGACAGCGGGGACGGGGGGTGGCTCCGGCACGGGGCGGGGGGGCCGCGGGGAGGGGCGGGGGAGCGGGGGCTGGCACCGGGCACTAGGGCTGGAAACAGGAAACAGGAAGCTGGGCAGGGGGAGCTGGGACTGGGACCTGGCACTGCTATAGTGGGATGGCGTACTGGGAGCTGGGACTGAGCACTGGGAACTGGGACTGGGAAGTGCCACTGGGCAGCGAGAGCTGGTCCTGGACACTGGGAGTTGAGACTGTGCAGTGAGAGCTGACTCTGGGCACCAGGAGCAGGCACTGGGAGCTGGCGACACCGGGAGTTGGCACTGGGATAATAGGAGCTGGTACTGGCATACTGGGAGCCGGGACTGACAACTGGTAGTGGGACTGGGAACTAACACTGGGCACTGGCAGCTGAGAACCGACACTGGGCGCTGGCAGCGGGCACGGGGCGCTGGCACTGATGGTCCCGCTGCAGACCCCGGAAGCCCCGAGTCCCGCTGCGGGCACCGGCCCCGTTCCAACTCCGCCGCTCGAGCCCCGTCCCGCCCGGCCTTAGGCCCACCCCCTGCGCCCCGCCTCCGCCTGCGTGCGCTGACCCTCGCGCGCCCCCGTGTCCGCATCGCGTGGTGCACGCCGGGAGCTGTAGTCCGCACCTCTGCCCGCTAGGGAGGGGGCGCCGGGACTACAATTCCCGGCGTGCAGCGCGGCCGCACCTAGGCGGTGCAACGGGCTGCGGCGGGGGGAGCCTGCAGAGCCAGAGAGGTCTGAGGGGCTGAGCGGGGGCTGGAACGGGCTCCTGAGGGGCGGGGGGCTCTGAGAGGCTGGGGGGCGCTGAGGGCAGCAGGAGGCTCCTGAGGGGCGGGGGGCTCTGAGAGGCTGGGGGGCGCTGAGGGCAGCGGGAGGCTCCTGAGGGGCGGCGGGCACTGAGAGGCTGGGGGGCGCTGAGGGCAGCAGGAGGCTCCTGAGGGGTTGGGGGGCTGCTGAGGGACCAGGGGGACCCTGAGCGAGTTGAGGGATTCCTGAGGGGCTGAAGGAGGCCTGGGAAGAGCTCCTGAGGGGTGGGGTGCTGAGGGCTGCCGGAGGTTTTTCAGGGATAGAGGACCTTGAGTGGCCCAGAGGGGTTCCCGAGGAGCTGGGGTGGTTCTGGGGGTGTCAGTTGCCGGGACATCCCCATTGCCACCACCTGATCTCCTGCTCTCCCACAGGCCATGAGCGGCGTCGGGGGCTCGGAGTGGCCGGAGGAGCAGCCGGAGGAGAGGCAGCCCGTTGTCCCCCCGGCAAGTCCCCGCCCGTGCGTGTCCGGCCGGACCCCCCCAGCCGACCGACACCCGCGAAGCCCCCCACCTCAGGGGTCCCAGCCCCCCACTTCCCCTCATTGCTCCATTTTTACCATTACAACCACATAAAATCATCTTGAGGGTACAGGCGCCCCTAAAGGGGCCTGAGCCACCTTCACGCGGGGCCCAGGAGCTGTTCCTTTGGGAAAAGCTTGGAATTCGGGGTCGGTTGGTGTTTGGGGTCTGTCGCAGGGAGTGACGCTGTGTTCCCTCTGTCCCCTCAGATTCCAGCTCTGGGGCAGGAAGATGTCCTGCAGGAGCTGGTGCTCGGAGCGGGGCAGCCCCCAGACCCTGGTGAGCTCTTCCTGCTTCCCTTGGATCAATCGTGGTGTTTCCTGATGGGAAAATCACCTGCGGGGCTCAGAAGGACCCCAGGGAGCAAGTGGGGGAGGGTGCGTCAAATCCGTCTGGTCTCAGATTCACCCAAGAGAAACCTTGTGGTGCCCCGGGTGGCTCCGGTTGGGATTTTCCTTGCAAAAGAAGAAGTACAGCCCTAGGGTGTACTGAGCGGTGTTGGGGGAAGGGAGGAAAACCCCCACTCCATGTCTCCCACCCAGATCTGACTCCTGTGTCCCTTTCCTTGTGCAGGGATCAGCGAGGAGCAGCGCCAGGCCCAGGAGGAATGGGAGGCTCTGGAAGAGATCCAGTCAGGTACTGGGACTAACGGGCCTGGCAGCTGCAAATGTCCGGGAAGGGGGAAAGGAGCTGCATCCTGAAGGGCAGGATGGGCTGGGGAGAAGCTTCGGGGCGTTATTTGCAGCGGAGGGGAGGGAGGGGGTGGGAGGTTCCATTTTCCCCTTGTTCCCCACAGCTTCATTCTCCTGGAATCAGGGATGATTTGGGGGAGGGAGTCAGGGATCAGTGGGGGTCTGACCCACTCCCTCCCTCCCTGCAGGGTTGAGGGGCACCTCAGGCACGCCCCTCCCTCCGATTTCCTTCACGGAGGCGCTGCAGCACTTCCAGAGCACAGAGCTCTCCGAGAGCCGGGTATGGCTGGACTCCAGCTCCCACTCCTTGCTGGGAGTGTAGGAAGTGGGAGTGGGAGGCACCAGCCCTCTCCCATCACCTCCGGCCGTGTTCCCTGATGGGTTTGGGCTGTTTCTCCTGCAGGGGAAGGTCCGGGCAACGAGGCACCAGGGGATCCTGGCTGCCCTGCTCCACTGCCTCTGCGGCCCGCCCCGGCTCCGGCCGCAGCTCCGGGGAGAGCAGGAGCTGGCGCTGGCCATGGCACAGTGTGAGTGGCCCCCAGGTCCCCTTTGTGCCCTGCTGGATCTCATCCCTGCTCCCTGCAGACACAGCTCCAGGTGGGAGCCCTCTGGCTCCATGGCCCCACTGCCTCACAGTCCAGAGGCAAATGGGATGTGAATCACCCAGTCCCTTGGCATGAGTGGGTTGCACACAATGGAAACCCTGGGCCTGTGGGTGGGTTTGGGGGCTGAGTGGCCTTTTCGGGGCACCAAGGAGGGTTTTAAGGTGCCAAGCTGTGGCTTTTAGGTGCTGTGAGGGCATTTTTGGAGGGTGTTGGTTTGGTTTTGGGTACTGAGGGACATTTTCTGGGCACTGTGGTTTTTTAACAGTGTTGAGGGGTGAGTTTGGGGTCTTTTGACCGCCAAGAGGCATCTTTTGGTTGCTGAGGGGTGTTTTTGAGAAACTGGTGGGATTTTTAGGATGCTGTGGGACATGGGTTTGGCTGCTGAGGGTTTTCGGTGCCGAGGGGCGTTTTTAGGTAACGGGTTTTTTTGGAGGGTGCGAGGTTGTTTTTTTAGGTGCCAAGGAATGTTTTTGGGGACCCAGGGCTGTTCTTGGGGCACTGGGGGATGTTTTTTAGACCCCAAGAGTCTTTTCAGCCAGCTGGGTGTTGGCTCCCTCCCTGCAGGTGCCCTGGATGACTCCGAGTGGGTGCACATGCGGATCCTGCAGACCATCTACCAGCAGCTGACACGCTCCAGGCTCGGCTGCCCGCGCTACGGAGCGCACTGGGAGGAGCTGGGCTTCCAGGGTAGGAGAGGGAGCAGCCCCTCCCTGGGGAGACCCCCAGGCCCATTCCCAAAATCCATTCAAACCTTCCCTGGAGCAACTCCGTGCTGTCCCAGCTCCCTGAGCCACTCCCTGTGCTCCAGACCCAGCTACACTGGCCACCCTTGGACATGCTCCAGCACCTGAATGTCCTTCTTGGACCCCAAAACTGATTCCAGGTTTTGATCACCCCAATCCTCCCTCTCCATATCTCTACAAAATTCCCAAGGGCACTCTTAACCTCTTTATCCGTAGAAGGATTAAACCAAATTGACCCCAGTAGAACGTCTGGATTGGTTGGCTGTGTTATCCCAGTACCATATTCATAAAAAAGCTGATAATTCCTGGAAAAGTGTGGGAATGGGAGTGGTGGGGTGGAGCAGGGGCTGGTTAATGTCCAGATGAGCACGGTGATAGCCCCATGAGGGAACTTGCCTGAAAGCTTTCCCTTAGAAATGGGAATCCCCAGGGTTCTTGGTCTCTGGAAGTGCAGTGACAAGGAATACAGGGCATGAACAGCCCATGGAAGTGGGAGGGTGACAGGGAGTGACTCTGTGCTGTCGCTCACCTTCCCAGGTGTGGATCCCGGGACTGACCTGCGTGGGACGGGAATGCTGGGGCTGATGCAGATCCTGTTCTTTGTCCTGGATTCTCGGACACTGCCACTGGCACGGGAGATTTTCCAGCTCTCCCAGCATGAAACCCAGGCATGACCTTCCCCCTCCTCCCTGCCAGGGGGTCTCCCTTGGAATTCCCAATGCTTTGGGAAAGGGAAGAACAAAAACCTTCTCTTCTGAGTTTTTTTGGGATGGTGAACCACCTCATGCTTGTGAGGGGAAGAAGATGGTGCCCAAGAGCCCTGAATCAGGCTGCAGCAGAGCTCCAAGTGCTGTATTTATGCTAGGAATGGGATTTTAGAGATTTGATACTGGCTTGGAGCGGGATAAGCAGGCTGCAGAGTTGGGCAACAGGAAAATGGGAGTGAGTGGAGCTTGTCCTCCTAAATTCCACATTTTAGTCTGGGTTTAAATATGGGTACAAGATCAGCTAAACCCCCAGCATCCATCTGAGCCTGGATTTGTAGGGCTGTTATCCCAATGTGTGGATCCCATGGATCCATCCCATGGATTTGTGGATGCATGGATGCAGTGTCAAAGGGCTGGAGGTGCCAGAGGGGAGGAAGCTTTTCCAACTGAGCTTCCATAATGCTGGAATTCTGGTTGTTCTCCAGAATTTCCCCTTCTGCATCATGTCGGTGAACATCACCCGGATTGTCATCCAGGCGCTGCAGGAGGAGCGGCTCTCCCGGTGAGGGGGGTTGGTTTTGCAGTCTCCAGCTGCATCCCAGGTCCTTCCCCTTCCCAGAAGGTGGCTGAGCTCTCTCTGCCCTTCCCAGGGAGTGCAACCGGCGGCAGCAGGTGATCGGGGTGCTGAACGACCTCTACGCCGCCGCCTTCCTGCGCCTCTCCCGCCTCTGGAAGCAGCAGCACGGCACCATCGCCGACGCTGGCTTCTTCCTCAAGGGTTTGTCTGCTCTGCTTTTCCTTTCCCAGCTTGCCTTGGGGGCACAGCCTCAGTGCAGCAACCTCAGAACACTCCCTGCTGTGTTCTCAGCACATTCCAGCTCAATGCCAAGGGCTGTACTGCCCAAGAAGTCCAAACATTCCCAGTTTAATTCTCACACTGAGCTTTTTCCACAATTTTTCCCTATCCTAGTGCTTCAAGGGATGTTTTTCCTCACATTTACCACCCCAAATGGATGCTGTGACAGGGTGGCTCGAGGTGGTTGATGCGTGAGGCCATTCCTTGCTCCCCAGGCTCACAGGGAGCTTAACCCCTGTCCATGAATTATTCCAGAGAGGATTGCTGTCAGTGGGACTAATGTATCCCTTAGAAATCAGGATCCAGCTGGCACTGCTGTGCTCTAGCTTCGCCTCATCTTCCCTGTATTCCAATCTCAGGGTGCTCAGGCTGGCATTGAACTTCCTGTGCTTCCTCATCCCAAGGAAAGCACGAGCATGCCCTTTCCCAAGTGAAAATGTTGGGACACTGGATGTATTGGACCCTTGACACCATCCAGGTCCCGCTCCGCTCAACCTTTTCCCCCTCTGACCTTTCCAGAGCTGGAATTATCCACCAAAAAGAAGCCAAAGCAGCTGCTGAAATCCCTGGAAGCCTACCTGAGCCATGGCCTTCAGCCTCCCTCCTCTCCTCCCTCCCAGATCCACTTCACCAGCATTTGTGACCCTGGAGTGGAGCTGGAGGGAGATTCCTGACTTACCTGACACAGAGTGGGACGCTGCATAGGGAATTCTGATGGTGGATCAGCCCTTGGAGGGAGACACACCGGTGT
This sequence comes from Phylloscopus whistleri, assembly GCA_017589585.1. NCBI lineage: Eukaryota > Metazoa > Chordata > Aves > Passeriformes > Phylloscopidae > Phylloscopus > Phylloscopus whistleri. The sequence continues at coordinate 27,115 of JADMLD010000767.1, read as the reverse complement.
TCCCCCTGGTTTGGGGGCTCAGGAAGGGCTGGGAGAAGTCACGGAGCTGGGATTTTGCCTGCTCCAGGTAGAACTCTCTGGAAGCGAAGGAGGAAGAGGTGGTGAAGCAGGGGATTCCGTGAGCCACCCAGCCTGGCACTGGGATAGTCCCTCCCTCCATCCCAAACCCAGGGTCCCAGCTGGTCCTTACCCTCCCCATGTGCAGCTGGAAGGTGGGCTAGGTTCCTGGATCCCATCCCAGCCGTGCCTGGAGTGGGTAACCCCCCACTCTGGGCTGTGGCAGACCACCCAGGGTCACTGTGGCGTGTCAGCACCCAAAAAAAGTTATTAAAGGGAGGAGATGGGGGGTCTGGTGGAAAAGAGAGTTTTGGATTTGCCACTGGACTCTGTATCTGAGGGAATGAAAGGCAAACTGGGGGTGCCCAGAGTCCACTTTGGGGTGAAAAAGGTGCTGTGGAGAAGAGAAATGAGGGTTGAGAGTTCCAAGGAGGAGGGGAAGGGTTATTCCCTCTGGGAGCAGCTCAGGGCCAGTGCTTGGGAATGTCTGCTAAAAATGGGGAAAAGCAGCCCCCAAAGCCCAATTCTGGAGAGAAATGAGGGATTTGGATGAGAGAAGTGGGAGCTGGGGGGAGGATGGAGCATTTTGGCCCCAACCCCCCTGAGAGGGACATGATTCCTGGGGGCTAGAAATGCTCCTGGATGGCACAAAAATAAATGGATTAAAATGAGCCTGGAGTTGGGGTTTGCTGTCATGATCTTGAATTATTGTGGAAATTGAAGGGAGAATCCTTTTCAGATGTTTTATCAGGTGTTTTGGGGGAACAAAGATGTGAGGTAGGGGTGGGGGTGGTGGGGGGATGCAGGGACCAGGCAGGGTGAGGGGAAGAGGTGGAGGTGTCACCTGTTGGGGAGGTCGGGGGAGTCTGCGATTGTGGGAACACATTTGGGAGTGGTATCTGAGATCTGGGAAAAGGGGGGAATAGATAAGGCAAGAAAAAAGGATGATATAAAAGGAGAATAAAAGCAAACAGTCAAGAAAAAAGGAGGAAGAAAAAACCAAGAAAGAAATAGGAAGGACAAGGAAAAAAGGAGGAAGAAAAAGATGAGAAAAAAGAGACAAGAAAAAGGAGGGAGAGAGGCCCCCCCACCCTTTTCCTAGTTTGGGGGGTTTTTTTGCCTTTGTCTTTTCCTTTGTCCCCTCCTTTTTCCGTTGTGGTTGGTTTTGCTGTTTTGGTTTAGTTTTGTGTGGTTTTGTTTGGTTGGGGGTTTTTTTTGGGGGGGTGGGTGGTTTTTTGTTTAGTTTTTTTTTGTTGTTGTTGTTGTTGTTGTTGTTGTTGGTTTGGTTTTTTTGTCTTCGTCTTTGCTTGTTTTCCCCCTTTCCCCCTGGCATTCCCATCCCCTCCCTTACCCCAGCTCCCAGATACCGCTCCCAGGGGTGGGCCCGGAGTGCAAGGCCCCTGCCCCTCCGCAAGTGAATCGGGGCCTTTCTGGTGTTTCCAGGCCGCTGCAGCCACCTGCGCTCGGAGGTGTGGGAGGGATGGAGCCGGGGGCGGTGGGGCTGATGGCCCCGGGGCTGGTGGCGGCTTGGGCCGCGGACAAGGCGGGCTGTTGGCCGTGCTGGGACAGGGCCCAGGGCAAGGGACGGGAGCCCACGGCGGGGCTGGGGCTGATGTCCCCAGCGGTGTCAGACACCAGGGCCGCGGGTGATGGGGATGCCCCGTTGGCCGCGGGGCCGGGGTCTGTCCCGGGCCGGGCAGGAGCGGCGGGGCCGGTTCTGCCGGGGCCGGTTCTGCCGGGGCCGGTTCTGCCGGGGCCGGTTCTGCCGGGGCCGGTTCCGGCCGGGCTGCCCGGGGGCGGAGCGGCGTCGGGCCGGGCCGGAGCGGGCTCTGCGGTGAGCGGGGCCTGGGGCCGGGGGGGCTGTGACCCCCGAAACTCCGCAGGGGCGGTGGGGCTGAGCCCCCCCGGGCCGAGGGGAGGTGGGGCGGGTCTGGGGGTGACCCAAAGGGTCGGTGGGGGCTGTGGGGCCCGTGCGGGGGATGCTGCCCTCACCCCTCGGGCCTGGCGGGCTGGCCGGCCCGTGTGGGGTGTGTTACCCCCCTCAAACCCTGTAGGGCATGCAGAGTGCGAGGGGTCAGGGTGGACTGTGCTTCCCCTCGCCCCCAAATTCCCTGTGGGGCCTGTGGGGTGTTACCCCCCCCAATTCCATAGGAGCTGTCGGGTGTTACTCTCAGGCCCCAGGCTCTGTGGGGCACATGTGGGGTCCCTTTCCCTGCCTCTGTTCTGTTTGTCTCAAATCTCCCGAAATCCCCTTTTCCACCTCTTTGTGTCTCCAGGATTTTTCGCAGGACCCTCAGGCACCAGTTCTCCCAGTTTGAGGGTGACCCGTAGCCATGACACCCCCCAGGGTATGTGACACCACAGGGACCCTCTGTGCCACCAGCCTGCCCCTCGTGAATCCCCTCCAAATGCCCGCATTTTCCCCCTTCTTTTCCTCTCCCCCTACATTTTAAACCACATTTTAAAAGCTACATTTCAAACCAAGTTTGCTTCCCCCTCCCCCTTTTTTAGGAAATAAAATTTGTTAACCCCAGCTCTCAGAAAGGGAGGGGGGATCCCAATTTGGGGGCCAAAGAATTGGAATCCCAGTGTCTCAGGGTACCCCCTGACTCTGGAGGTGGGGGTGGAAAGGGCTGATGAGGCCCAGATCCCATTGAGCCCCCTCAGGCCCATATTCCCCAGCTGATCCCACTGGATCTGGGTTAATCCCACTGGATCTGTGTCTGATCCTGCCAGGGTGCTGATTCCCTCAGAACCAGGTTGATTCCCCTGCATCCCGGTTGATCCAAGGTCCACAGAGTCACCAAAATGTTCCATCATCATGTGCCAGCTAAAATTCCTTTATTCCTTGCCATTACTGAGAACCCCCACATCACAATCGGGTTTTGGGGTGTATCCACCCACATCTGGCATTCCCAGATACCCCTTCCCATTTTTCTTTCCTCCCTCAGATTCAAACATGGATCAGCCACCCGGGCCCAAAGCTGGAAGTTTTCATCCCATTCCTGGGCAAATACCACCGCCCGGTTTCAGGGCGCTGCTGCCAGACCTGCACCCCCAGGAGCTGGGTAGGAGACTTTGGGATCCTGGGACGCCAAGGATCCGGACTGGCAGGGCTTGATCCCTTTTTTCCTGCCAGGATGGATTCTATCCCGAGGATCTCACCGCTCTCGGCTTCCGCGATGTCAGCCGTGTGAGGGAGACGGACACGCGGTGAGGATGGATGAGCTCTGTGCAGGAAACACCTGGAAAGCCACTTTCCCCCCCATATTTCACCAAAATGCCCCTGGGAATCCCTCTCCATCCTCCCCGGTTCTTCGTCACAAACCAAGCTCATTAATCAGTCTTGGGAGGCTGGAAGTGGCGCTTCCGAGGGCTTGGGCTGTGCTTCAGTCATGGAACTGAGAATTGGGGGTCATGCCTTTATTTGTTTGAGCAAAAACTGGAAGCTTGGTGGGAAGAACGTGGAGGTGGAGGGTTGTTCTTCCCTCTGGCTCACAGGGAAAAGGGAAAACAGCCACTTCCTCCTAGAAGGAAATATACCAGGAAGGGCAAAATTGTGGTTATCCTCCCTTTTCCTCTGGGCAGGAGCTGCCACAGAGCCATTTCCAGATATTTTCATTTTTAAGGTGCCAGATTGCTTTAGCTCCATTCCCCTTTAGGGAGCAATCCCTGGATTATCCATTTCTTGCTTTTTTTCTTCCCAAGTCAGATCATTATCCTCCATTCAGTTCCAAATGTTCCCAGCTTCAGCTTTGAAACACTTGGAAGAATCCATTGGGATCACAGGGAATGCAGTTCCCCTGTTCCAGCCCTCCCTGCACACTCTGAGATGTCCCAAAGCTCCCTCCCACCCTGCCCTCAGTGCAGATTTGGGGATAGATTGGGAAATTTCTGTGATTTGGGAATCCCAGGTTTGAATCCCAGGTTTCCTTCCTGCTGGGAAGCATCAGTTCACCAGTGCTTCAACATTTCCAGCTGTGAAATGGGGAGAAATGCCCTGAATATGGCAAAGAGGCAGTCTGGGTGGCTCTGATCCTGGTGGAACAGCCCCTCCCTGTCCCCCGGATGTCACTGTGTGTCCCCTCCAGGTTCCGAGGCTGGCTGGTCCGGAGGGTCTGTGGGTTCCTTGCAGCCTGGGAATGGAAAATTCCAGCAGAGACCCCTGGGGAGCTCCTGGTGCGGATCTGCAGCAGCAGGAGGTGGGTGGGAGCTGCTGGGGCCATCCCAGGATCACCCTCACCCAGGAGGGGCTGGCCCCCAATCCTGGGGATCCTGTTTGGTCCCTGGATCCCGGGTCGGTGTGATCCTGGGATCCCCTGAGGCTCTCTGGACCCCAACACCTGGATGCTGGGGTGCTCCCCGCTCCCATCCTCTCCGCAGGGTGCAGGATGCTGCCTCTGGCCAGGAGCCTGGCTCTGGAGGGGATGAGGGATCCCGGCGGCGCTGCAAGGAGGAGGAGGTCTGTCAGATCCTGGGGCAAATCCAGGCCCCGCTCTCCCCGCTGCTGCTGAGGTGCGAATCTTTGGGGAAATATTCTGGGATTCTCTGAGGGATGGATACAGATACTGTTGGAGATATTCTGGGGGGATGCACATGCATCCCTTGGGTGGTTTTCTGGGATCCTTTTGGGAGATGTGCTGGCATACTTTGGGGCATATTTTGGGATCCTTTAGGAGCTGCACATGGATCCTTTGGCTGGCTGCCCTTGGGGTCCTCTATAGCTCCTGGGCCGTTCCCCCAGTTCCTTCTGAGGAGCTGGAGTGGCAAAATCCAAACCCTGCAGGAAGGAGGGAAAACTTTCTCTTTCCTTTTCCCTTTCCCATCCCAGCACTGACAATTGGGAATCTGGGGCTGCATTGCTTCTCTGACCCAGTGGGAATAAAGAGTACTTTTGAGCCCTTAAAGGGAAGGTATTCCCTTGGGAGTAAGCACATTTGGGGATCCCAAGGCAGGACAGGGAAATGGAGGGAATGCAGGATTCCCAATGGCAGCTCTGGTTGCCAGTGGAAAGGAGGATGTCTCATCACGTGCAACCTTTCCTATGTGATAAAAGTGAGAATTTTGAGCAGGGAGAGAATGGGATGAACCTTGAAGGAATTTTCTGATCTCCCAGCTTGGGAATTTTCATATGAACAAATTCAGAACCCAGATGAGGTGGGGAAATATCTAGAGGAGAACTGCCATGATGATTATGAGAAGAAAAAGCTCATTGCAATAAGCTGGGCCCTGGCATATGCTTATCTCACGCTGCTAGATACTGTAGGACAGCAGGTAGAGGCAGGGGAGCAGGGAGGTAAGACAGCAGCTAAACCAGGCAGTGAGCCTAAGACAGCAGCTAAACCAGACAGTGAGCCTAAGTCAGCAGCTAAAGCAGACAGTGAGCCTAAGACAGCAGCTAAACCAGACAGTGAGCCTAAGACACTGGCAGTCACCCCAGCAAAGAAGTGCACACACAAAACTGATCGACCAGTGGACAGTGATCCAAGTGAAGGACCCCCAGTGCCTCCTGACACAAAATCAGAAGCCCAACCGCCTGACACACAGTCAGAAACCAAACAAACTGACACAGAATCAGAAGCCAAACCAGTTAGCACAAAATCACAAGCCCAACCAACCAGCAGAAGGTCAGAAGCCACTATTGAGTCCTTTTCCCTGAAGGACCTTCGAGGCCTAAGAAAGGATTACACTCCTTTAGTGTACACTAATCTGTAATTAGTTGGTTATGGTGAAACTAAGGCAGGGAGAGTTTGGGGGGTTTCAGAAGCCCCGTCCATGGCAGAGTTTCTCATTCCCAGTTTTCCTGCAGGCTGTGCCACTGGCTTCTCCCCAAGCTCCTGACCCGTCTGTTCCTTAGCGTGCAGCTGCACTGCGGGCAGCTGGAGATGCTGCTGCGAGCTGCCAGGACGGTACGGAGCCCAGCTGGAGCCTGGCCGGGCACCCTCAGCCCTTGGAACACTGGGAGTTCACCCCAGGATCCCTTGCTTGCAGCCCGGGGTGCCGCTGGTGTTCCTGTGCAGCCACCAGTCCCAGGTGGATGGGCTGCTCCTGTCCTTCATCCTCCTCTCCCAGGGGATTGGGCTGCCCAGGGTGACGGTTGGCACCTGGCCCAGCCCTTGCCTCCGGTAAGGCAGCGCTGTGGGATGTTCCCAGAGGATCCAGGGGGATGCAGCAGTTGCCCATGGTGTCCTTCCCTCTCCAGATCCCTGCTCCGACGCCTGGGAGGGATTTTCCTGCCTTCAGGAATGGCACAGACATTGAGTGACCAGGATGAGGGGCTCCCAGGGGCTGTGCTGGATGCGGTAGGTGCAGTACGGACTGAAAAATCTCTCTGGAGTGCTTGGGGAGGTGCTGGCAGCTCCCAGTACTCCCAGTCTTTCCCCAGTACATCCAGGAGGTGCTGCAGAGCTGCCAGCCCCTCATCCTCTTCCTGGAAGAGCCCTCGGCTTCCCTGCAGCTGGCAGACCCTGCCCGGTGCTGGCTGCTCCGCGTGCTTCGGGCGCTGCGGGACGGAGCCGTGCCCGACGTCCTCGTCGTCCCGGTGGGAATCGCCTATGATGTGGCTCCTGGCAGAGTGGAGCAGGATGGAGTGGTGAGAGGGGGTCAGGGGGGTCACCGGTGCTCCCCCAAGTCACTGGCACTGTCCCTGGGGATCAGTGTTCCCCAAAACCTCTAGGAAGCACTGTTCCCCTAAATCTCTGGTAAGATCCCTAGGGAGAAGCATCACCCCGGGTCTCTGGGAGCATCCCTGGGGAGTGGCATCCCCCCCAAATCTGCCATTAATCCCTCAATGCCATCTCTTGGCAGCCCCCTCAGCCCCTTGGCATCGGCACGTGTCTCCGGGCAGCGTTCCAGGCCCTGCGCTGGCACCGTGGATGTGCCCAGGTGGATTTCTCTCAGCCCTTCTCCTTACGGGTATGGCAGCTGCGGATCCCCCGGCATCCATCCCGGCACTGGGAGACTATTCCTGGGGTGTTGGTGGGGTTTGAGGTGTCTAGGGGGGATTGAGTGAATCCATCCTGGGGAAATCTGTGCTCCTCCCAGCCCTGGGGATCCAGGGATCAAATGAGCTCACGGTGCTGAGGGCTGTGAGCACCCATAGGCACCTTCATCCTCATTCCCAGGAATTTGTGGACAACAACCTCGTCAGGCCAGTCCTCACAGGGAATCGTCCAGAGCAGCTGCTGCTTCCCACCATCCTGGGCAGGCGGTGAGAAGCCGAGCCCTGGGCAGTGTTTCCCCTTGGATCTCTGCTCCTGGCTTCTCTCCTGACCCCTCTCATCCTGACTTCCCAGCCCGCTGGATGTTGGGAATGTGGGGACTTTGAGTCCGAGTTTGGGGACTGAAGAGGAGATTTTGGTGACGGCACTGGGGCTGCACGCACTGAGTGGTGAGGGGGTCGGGGGGTCCCTGCATCCCTTGGGATGGCATTCCCTGGCTCAGTAATGGGGTGGAGGTTAATGCCCCCCAGATAACAAATTCCTCTCCCTCACTGCAGATTCCAGTGCCTGCTCTGCCATCACGGCTGTGGGAATCACTGCGGCGCTGCTGCTCCACAGGCACCAGGAGGTGGGATAAGGTTTCCATCTTTCCCTTTCCTCAGAGCAGGACTCCCCCCTCCCCATAAGGCAGCAGTGCCCAGTGGGAATCACCCTCCTTTCCCTGGGAGCAGCATTCCAGTAGTAATCACCCTCCTTTAACAGGGAGTAGTAGTCCTCATGGGCCTCACCCCTTCGCTTCTCAGAGCAGCATTCCCCGTTGGAATCACCCCCTTGCCCTGGGAGCAGCACTCACAGCAGAATCCCCTTCTGTTCCCCCAGGTCGTGCTGTTGCCCCAGCTGATGTGGGATTTCTCAGCACTGCTGGAGCAGCTCCTGCTGCGGGGCCGGGCCGTGGGCTTCTCGGGGCAGCTGCGGGCGCTGGTGGGGCACAGCCTGCGGCAGCTGCAGCCGCCCCTGGCCCCGCGCTGGCCGGGACCCTCCAGGGCTGCTCTGGGGCCCCCTGAGGCCTCGGCCCGGGCACGGCTGGGGCGGCTGGCGGGGGGCGTCCGGCACCACCTGGCCGGGGAGGCCGTGGGCGGTGAGTGGGGACAGGGTGACACTGGTGGCACCAGGGAGCAGGGATACCATGGGAATCGGTGACACCAGAGGCGCTGGGGGAATGGGTGACACCGGCAATGGGTGATGGCTGCGGTTTGGAGAACACCGGGGGGATTGTTTATATCGTGGGGGGTCAGTGGCATTGGGGTTTGGGACACCAGGAGTCAGTGATGCCACGGAGATTGGTGATACTGGGGGATTCAGTGTCACCAGGGTAAGGGGCACTGGGGAAATGGGGGATGCAGGGGAGTGTTGACAGTGGGGAATGGGGATTCCACTGGGGAATTGGGGATGGTAGAGGTCAGGGACATGGGTGGAGTTGGGGACACGAGGGATTGAGGATGCTGGAGTATTTGGTGACGCTAGGACTGGTGACACCCCTGTCCCATCAGCCTGTGCCATCCGTGCCCTGCTGCTGGAGGTGCTGCCAATCCTGGGGCCCCCCTCCAGCCTCACCAGGATCGTGCTGAGCCGGGATGAGCTGCTCCACAAGATCCTGGAGCTGCTGCAGCTGCTGCCCCCCACCCTGCTGGGGCTCCAGGTGGGGACACGGGATGGCCTGTCATCCCCAACACTTCTGGGGCTCCAGGTGGGGACATGGGTGGCCTGTCACCCTTTTTCCTGTGTCCTCAGCCCTGCCAGCCTACTCAGTGCCACAGCCTGGACATCCTGGACAAGCTCATCCTTGGGGGGCTGCTGGAGGAGGAGGAGGAGGTGAGTGACACCCCAAGACCTCTCCTGGGGCAGCTGGAGACAGGGTGGCTTTGAGGTGATGTGACACCCTGTTGTCCCCACAGCCAGAGAGCGAGCGTGGGGCTTGTGACGTGGCCCCCCGGCACTTCCTGCGGGGACGTTCCTTGGGATCCTTCACTGATGACAGCGACAGTGACAGCGAGCAGGGGGTCCCCAAGCAATGCTACAAGGTACTGAGGGGCTCCCCCACTGCCCCCTGGGCTCGGGGGAGGGTGGTCTCCCCCAAACCTGGCTATGTGTCCCCCACAGCTCAGCGAGCCCCAGGGCTTCCCTGGATTCCTCCTCTTCCTCTGCCGCCTCCTGAGCCCCATCCTGCACACCTACGGCCGGGCTGTGCAGTTCCTGGAGCGACCCCCCTGGCCACAGCCTGGTAGGACCCCCCAAAGCAGGGAACCCCTTGGAACTCCCTGGGACCACTGAGGTATGGCTGCAGCCCCCAGGAAGTGGGATCTGACACCCTTCCCCATTGCAGAGGCAGACTATGTGGAGGCACTGCTGGAATACCTGGCCGAGGATGAGGATGGTGAGTCAAGGTGTGGGGGTCTTGGTTTTAGGGGTCAGTGACCCCTGAGCCAGGCTAAGGGTTCTTGAGAGGTGGCATTCGGGGGTTCCCTTGGGATCTCTCTCCCCACAGGGTATCCCGACAGGAGCCTGGCCCTGAGCTCCTTGCAGAGCTTCAAGGACATGGGGGTAAGCACAGGTCCCCCACCCTCTCACCCTTTTGCTGCCCCCTTTCTCCCCTCCTGACCTCCCTGTGCCCCCACAGGTGCTGGATTTGCTGCAGACCCCCACTGGACCCCTTCTGCAGCTCTCCCAGCCTTTCCAGTCTGCTTCCAACCGGGAGAAGCTGGGAGCCTTTATCCACCAGTTCACCCAGCTGTAGCCTCCCAGACCCATAAACGGGGCACAATGACCCAGTGGCTCGAGAATTTATTGACCCCGTTGCGGGGAGGTGGGATCTGGGGCGTCTCTCCACCGTCAGACCACCCGGTTGCAAATGGTGCCCAGCTCCTCAATCTCACACTGCACCTCATCACCGCGCTGCAAGGGGGGACATGGTGGCAGCTGTCCCCAGTGGGGTCCACTGTGTCCCCACTCCCGCCCCAGACCCACCTGAGCCCCCATTTCCCCTCACCTTAAGGAAAACAGGCGGTTTCCGAAAGACACCCACCCCCGCAGGGGTCCCTGTCAGCAGGATGTCCCCTGGTACCAGTGTCACGAACCTGGGGGCACAGGAGGTGTCACCCACGGCCCTCTGGGCTTCGGGGGTCCCCAGGCCCCCCCGTTCCTACCGGGACACCCAGGCAACAAGGGCAGGCACCCCAAAGATGAGGTGGCGGGTGTTGCTGTCCTGCATCTGCTGCCCGTTGACGCTGCAGCGGATCCACAGGTTGTGGACATCTGTGGGAGGTGACATGGGGGGACATGGGCACAGTGCCACCGTGACCCCACCTTGGGGAAAAAACATGGGGGAACGGGGAACATGGGGCTGTGATGGCACCAGCGGCAGCTGAGAGTCGCCATGCCGTCCCTGTCTTGTCCCTGTCATGTTCTCATCCCATCTGTGTCCTGTCCCCATCCCGTCCCTGTCTTGTTCTTGTCCCATCCCTATTCTTTGCTCGTTCCATCCCTGTCCCACCTGCCACCGCATCCCTGGTGACGATGGCCGGCCCCAGGGGGCAGAAGGTGTCGAAGGTTTTCCCCAGCAGCCACTGCCGCCCGTTGCGCCGCATCTGCCAGTCGCGGGCGCTGACGTCGTTGGCCACGGTGAAGCCCAGCACGTGCTCCAGTGCCGCTGCCTCCTGGGGACAGGGGGACCCGCTCACGGGGGGCACTCCCCCAGAGCCCCCAAGGGAGGCAGGGCCCGGGGCACGAGGTACCTCAATGTGTCGCCCCCTTTTCCCAATGACGGCAGCCAACTCCACCTCCCAGTCCAGCTCCTGTGGGGACAGAGGGGGAGCTGGGAGGGCCATTCCCCTGGGGGGCTGTGGGGGGTGGGCACCGGGGTACCCACGCTGGTCTCCTGGGGGTGCACGATGTCATCGAAGGGCCCGGTGATGCTGCTGGGGAACTTGCTGAAGATGAGGGGCTCCTTGGGGACCTTGACGCCCTGCTCCTGGCAGTGGTCGTGGTAGTTGAGCCCCACACATATCACCTTCTCAGGGTCCCCCACAGGTGCCAGCAGCTGCGCAGATGTCCGGGGCACCCGGTGCTGCCCCGACTCCAGTGCTCTGTGGGGACAGGTCCACCCTCAGGATCACCCACATTTTGGGCATCCATTTCTCAGGAGACACGCTTTTGGGGGTCATTCAGAAGGGTCAGCTACATTTTAGGGATTCTCCTTTTGGGGATGTCCACAGTTGAGGGGACCCACTTGTTGGGGTCAGTCACTCTTGGAGGTCACCCATCATTGGGGGTTACCCATGATTTGGGGTGCCCACCTCTTCGGAGGGCCAGCTGTTGGGGATAACCCACTCTGGGGTCATCCAAAGCAGCATGCAGATTTGGGTGGCCACTCCTGTGGGGATCCATGAGGATACCCCCTTTCGGGGTTCCCTCTCCTTTTGGAGGACCCAGCGCTGGGGGGAAGCCGGCTTTTGCAGCACCCACCCTTGGGGATCCCCCACCTTTGGGACCCACCCTTGGCCTCACCCACCTCTGGGCGAGCGCCAGCCCGCGGGGGCCGATCTCCAGGAATTCCCGCATCGATCGGGGCAGCTCCGGCTCCGCCGCGCTCAGATCCACCAGGTCCCCCCCGGGCGCCTCCTCCAGCCCGAGCCGGGGCCTCCCGCCCGCGGCCCCCCGGAACCGCACCAGCCGCAGCGCCGGGCGCATCCCCTGCGGCACCGGAGCTCGGGATCCCGCCGGAGGGGACCCGGGACAGCGGATCCCCCTCGCCTCGGGATGAACCCCCGCAGCCGGCGGGATCCCTCCCCCCGATCCCACCTAGCCCCGACCCCGGGGGGTCCCACGCAACCCCAGTGCCCGAGGGTAGCTTCCCCCAACCCCAGAGGGTCGCGATCCCCAGAATCCCCCCAGTCCAAGGGGATGCCACCCTGATCGCGCACAGCTCCGGTCCCAGGGATCCCTACATTTATCCCACACAGCCCCGATCCTGGGCATGCCCTCGATCCAAGGGATATCCCCCTCAGTCCCACACAGCCCCGATCCGGGGGATTCCCCCGTTCCCAGGGACCCTCCCCCCGTCCCGGGGTCCCGGGGGTCTCACACACGGCTGATCCCCCGCTCCGCTAGGGGGCGCTGCGGGCCCCGGCACCACCCACGTCACGTGTCACGTGACGTATCGCCTCGCCCGCCTGAAGGTCGTCCTGCCGAGACCCCGCCCCCTTCAGGCCGTCCAATGGGAGCGCGCGGAGGGTGGGGCCAAACATCCAACGAGAGCCAATGAGAGGAGAGGGCTGAGGGGCGTGGCCACGGGACTGGGAATGGGAATTGTACGGGGAACCGTACTGGGAACGGGACTGGGACTGGGACTGGGAACGGGACTGGGAACGGGACTGGGAACGGGAACGGGACTGGGAATGGGAACGGGACTGGGAATGGGAACGGGACTGGGAACGGGACTGGGAATGGGAATTGTACGGGGAACCGTACTGGGAATGGGAACGGGATTGGGAATGGGACTGGGAACGGGACTGGGAACGGGAATGGGACTGGCAGATGGGAATGGGACTGGCAGATGGGAATGGGAACGGGACTGGGAACGGGACTGGGAACGGGAACGGGACTGGGAACGGGACTGGGACCGGGAACCGTACTGGCGGATGGGAACGGGAACGGGACTGGGAACGGGACTGGGACCGGGAACCGTACTGGCGGATGGGAACGGGAACGGGACTGGGAATGGGAACGGGACTGGGAACGGGAACGGGACTGGGAACGGGAACTGTACTGGCAGATAAGAATGGGAACGGGAGAGGCACGGGAGTTGGGACTGCTAGCCGGACAAGGACAGGACTGGAGCAGAATAGGGACTGGGAGAGGGGACTGGGACACAGGCAGGGACGGAGAGCAGGACAGGGACCGGGACACTGTGCGTCTCTCCCATCCCTTTTAACTCCATTTCACCCCTAAATCGTCACTATTTGGTTTATTTATAAAACCTGCTCCTCTCCACGCCCTTGGGAGAGGGTGTTTGATGGTGGGTCCCCTGAGTGTTGGGGGAAGGAGGGACTGTGTGCTTTTGGTTGGTGTTTGGGGGCTCCATTTCATGGTTGCAATGTGGAGATCCCCACCCAGAGGGCCCCCACGTCCCGGGGCGTCCCTGCCCTGGGGGTCCCATCTCTGAGGGTCCTCACGCCCCAGGCAGGCCCCGTGTCCCAGGGGGCCCTGGGGTCGGGTTTGTGCCGTGTCAGGTCCCTGCACCGCCAAGGGAGGGGGTGGGTCGGTGTCAAGGGGACAGCAGACAGAACGGGTCTGTCTGGCAGGTGGCAGCACCGTGCCCAGGGGGCTCTCGAGGACACGTCTCCTTGTCCTGTCCCATCTCCGGGAGCCACATGCTGGATTTCTCCTGACTTTGAACTGCTTTTTTGTCTGAAATAGTAGAAAATCTCTAGGGTGGGACGGGGGTCTAGAGCACGTTGTGGAAGATCTGCATGGAGCTCATGATGTCCTTGTCCTGGGAAGGAGAGACCAGAGACCCCGTGTCCCCCTCCTCCCAGCTCCCTCCTCCCAGCTCTCCTTGTCACCCTTTGCCATCTCCCTCTTCCTCCCCTCATCCTGTCCCCACCTCCTGCTCCCTGCATCCCACACTTCCCATCACAATCCTGCTGCCTGCCCCACATCCCTCTCCCAGCTCCGACTCCCGTGCCTCTCCTCCTGTCCCTCCTCTCCTGTCCCACTCCCATCCCTCCCGGGGTGACCCCTTTGTCCTTCTCTCTCCTGATGTCCCCAGCATGTCACTTTTGGGACAGAACAAGGAGGAGGAGGACGATAGTGCCCTCCAGAGCCCCTCACCTCCTGGCACGTGGCCAGGAACTCCTCGAAGGTCACCACGCCGTCCCTGTTCCTGTCCATCTTCTGCAAGGGAGTAGCCAGGGCTCAGCGGGGCCGCCCCTGGCCAGAGTGGCCCCAGGAGGTGACAGTGGGGACAGTCTCACCTGGAAGAACAGCTCCACGTGCTGGGCCGGCGCGCTGGCCCCCGGGGCGGGCTCGGTGCAGCGACCCATCATGGCATAGATGGATTTCATGATCTCTAGCATGTCCTGGGGGACACAGGGCGCTGGCAGGACCCCGTTTGGGTGTCCCCACCCCGCCAGCCCCGCAGCGTTCCCCACTGTCACCTCCTTGGTGACGCAGCCGTCCTTATTCACATCGTAGAGGTCAAACGTCCACTTCAGCTTCTGCTGCTCCGTCCCCCGCAGCAGCACCGAGAGTCCCAGCACGAAATCCTGCCGGCAGGGTCGTGGCCGTGAGCGGGGAGGGACCCCCGCCCCCTGCCCCTCCCCCCGCTGCCACATCGATCCCGGGGCGCCCGAGGGAGTTCAGTCCCTATTGATCCTGTTATTTTTACCCCCGGCACCCGCCAGGGAGAGTTTGGCCACAGCCCGGGAGGGGGCAGAGGAGGGGGAAGATGTGATGAATCACGGTGCTGGCACCGCCGCTCCCAGCAGGAATTCCCACCTGGAAGCACAGAGCCCCGTTGCGGTCGGCGTCGAAGGCGTCGAACAAGAAGTGGGCGTAGGAGCTGGCGTCTGTGAGGGAAGGGGGACGGTGACTGCCCAGGACTGGGGTCAGGGGTTTGCCCAGAGGGGCCCCCAGACCCTCCTGCCGGGTTTGGGCACTCCCCACTCACCGCCTTGAGGGAAGAACCGCGAGTAGATGAGAGTGAAGGTTTCCTCATCCACGAGGCCGCTGGGACACTCCTGGGCAGGGGAGCAGCGCCGGTGACCCCAAGGGAAGTGGGGAGCCGTGGATTTGGGGGCTCGGGGCAATGGAGCCCCAGACTCACGTTCTTGAAGCCGCGGTAGAGGGACTGAAGCTCCGTCTTGGTGAACTTGGTCCGAGCCAGCAGCTGCTCCAGCCCCTCGGGCTGGTGCCGGATCGTTGGGAGCTCCACGTCGGCATCGCTGCTGTCTGCAGGAGAGACCCCCGGGCAGAGATCCCCCCTGCCCCCCTAAACCCACCCCCTCAAAGCGCTGCCCAGCGCCCCGATGAACCCCGCGTCTCCCTCAGGACCCCGGGACACGGCGGGTGCTGCATCCCCAGGGGTTTCCCACATTCCCAGGGCACAGAACCTTCCCAAGCCGCCTCTCAGCCACCGCTGCTCCAGCCCGGCCCAGCAGAAGGTAATTAATAAATGATGGTTCATTAATAATTGCAGCTGGGAAGCCCCTGTGGAGCCACTCAGCACAGGGGGGTGTCAGCACTTTTGGGATGGGGTTGGGAGCCTGTAAAATTCCCAGGTGCTGTCAGAGGGGGGTGAACCCCCAGCTCCTGCTGTGAGGGGTCTCAGGGGACTTGGGGGTCCCTGATGTCCCATCTTAGGGGGTTTTGAGGGGCAGTGAGGGAGTGGGGGGCCTCTGAGGGGAGGTTCAGGGGCTGATGCAGGACTCGGGTCTCCCTGTGTCCCACCTCAGGAGGTTTTGAGGGGTCACTGTGGAGTCGAGGCCCCCCAGCACCCCACCTCGGGGCGTTGTTGGGGGTCAGCACTAGCTCAGAGCCCTCTTGGCCCACCTTGGGAAGGTTCGGGGGTTACTGGGGGTCCCCATTATCTGCTCCTGGGAGTTAAAAGGGTGCGGGAGCCCTGGGAGGAAGGGGAGATCTCTGGGGTGAGAGTCCTCACCCTCCCAAGTGTTTGGGGGGCAGCACAGCCCCTCGGGGCAGGTTGGAGCGTGGCTGGGCCATGACACCGCTGGGGTGGGGGGGGTTGGGGGCCCTGCCCGCTGCCCCCTGCAGTCCCAAACCCTCAACCTTCACCCCAAACCCTCCTGAGAGGAACCCCAAACCAGCCGGTTCTACTTCACAGGGGCAAATTAAAGGCCAACGAGTCCTTCAGTGCTGGGAGGAGGGACAGGGACACCGCGGGATGGGCGGGCTGAGAATTACTTGAATTAAATAAATAGGATTAATTAAGGTTAAGGGGTGGGGGGGGTACCTTCTACAGAGATGGGCTCCAGGATGCCAAACTGCTTGAGGACGGCGATGAAGAGGAGGATGACCACGGCCACGGCGCACAGCTCCATGCCCTGGATGCCCATGGCCCCTGGGGGGGATTGGGGGCTCCCCCCGCAAAGCCTGCGGGGCTGGGGTGCTGTGGGAGCGCGGGGCGGGTGCTGCTCCCGCCGCCCGTGTCCGGCTGTCCTGCCCTCCTCCTCCTCCTCCTCCTCCTCCTCCTCCTCCCTTGGCAGGCGCCCACCCCCGGCCCCCCCGGCGCTGCTTTCCCATCTTTTATTTTCAGTTTCCCAAGGAAAGTTGGGGGTCGGATGGGCAGAGGCGCTCCCCCCCCTCCCCGCAGCACCCATGGGTGCTGGGTTCACAGCCGGGGGTGTCCAACCAGAGCGGGCCTCAAAATTGGGTGAAAAAAAGGTTGTTTTGCCGCCCCCCCCTCCCCCCCCCCCGCCGGTGGGATCGATGGGATCGATAGGGATGAGTAAGCAGCGAGGGGAGGGGAAACTGAGGCAGAGAAGGCGGGAGGGCTGTCCCTGTTCCCCCAGAGCTGTCCTGTCCCCACCCCTCCGTGGGTGTCCCAAAGTCCTGGGGACATCGGCGCTGTTCTCCGAGGGCTGTCCCCGTCACCCCGCCATGGCCATCCGCAGCCATCGCCGCGGGGATGTCACCCCGCAGTGTCCCGGGCTGGCTTTGTCCCCAGCTCTGCAGGGACACGGCCCTGTCCCCGCGGGGCTGCCCGTGTCCCTCGGGGTGTCGCAGCCCCACGGCCCACAGGGCACCGCCCCTGTACCCCCGGGCTGTCGTGTCCCCGAGGCCGCAGGGGCAGCTGTCTCCATCCCTCAGGGGTTTCATCGTCCCCATCCTTTCAGGGGTGTCCCATCCTCATGATCCCGGGGACACCATCCCTGTCCCCCATGGGGTGTCCCTGTCCCCTCCAGGGTATCCCCGGCCCCCCCCAGTCCCAGGGTGTCTCACCCCCATGGCCCCCGGGGACATTGTCCCTTGTTCCCCTGGGGCTGTTCCTGTTGTCCCTGCGGGCTGCGCTGTTCCCATCGCCCCAAACAGGGATTTGTCCCTGTTCCCCCAGGAGTGCCCAGCTGCCCCCAGGGTTCCACCATTTCCCCAGAGTGTTCCTGCCCCCAGGGGTGTCCCACACCCAGGGCCCGGGGGCACTGTCCCCATCCCTCCCCCCAGGGCTGCCCTTGAGCCCCCGGGGCTGTCCCTGTCCCCTCAGGCGGGTCCCTGCTCCCAGAGGGGCCCCATCCCCCACCCAAAACCTCAGCCCTGCCCCCCTCCCCCACCCTGACCGCACGGGGGCGGGGCCAGAACGGGGGCGGGGCCAGAACAGGGGCGGGGCCAGAACGGGGGCGGGGCCAGAACGGGGGCGGGGCCAGAACGGGGGCGGGGCCAGAACGGGGGCGGGGCCAGAACGGGGGCGGGGCCAGAACGGGGGCGGGGCCAGAACGGGGGCGGGGCCAGAACGGGGGCGGGGCCAGAACAGGGGCGGAGTCACCGATAGGGGCGTGGCTCCGCGGTTGTGGGCGTGGTCAAGGGCGGAGCTCCGGACAGTGGCGCGCGGCTCCATCGCTCAGCCCCACCGCCCGCCAAAAAACGTCACTTCCGCTTCCGCCTGTGCCGGAAGTGGTGCCAGTCTCGCCGCCATGGCCTCAAGGTTACTGCGGGTGAGCGCGGCCCTGCGGCTCCTGCCCGCTGCGTCTGCTCGCGCCGTGCCCGCCCGCCAGCTCGGCGTGCCCGGTGAGCGAGGGCCGGGGAAGCGGGGAAACGGGGGGGGGAGCGGGGGAGGAACGAGCGGGAGCGGGGAGGGACCGGGGCGGGCTATCTGCAGCCCCGGTGTGACGGCGCCCCGCAGGGAACCTGGCCAGCGATGAGGAACAGGCGACCGGGATGGAGCGGAAGGTGATGGAGGCCATGAACAAGGGTCTGGTGAGTGCCGGGGGTCGGGGGACCTCGGGAGGGTCTGAGGGGCAAGGGGTGAGAAGATCTGGGGATCCCAGGGGGTTTGGGGAGTGCTGGGGCGGTGGCGGGGCGATCCGAAAGGGGCG
The DNA here is from genome assembly GCA_017589585.1 of Phylloscopus whistleri. Taxonomy (NCBI): domain Eukaryota; kingdom Metazoa; phylum Chordata; class Aves; order Passeriformes; family Phylloscopidae; genus Phylloscopus; species Phylloscopus whistleri. The sequence goes on along the minus strand of JADMLD010000767.1, from coordinate 9,012 downwards.
TTCCCGAGTTTCGGTGTCCTTGGAGGGGTGCAGGGTGTCGGGCTGGGGAGTTCTTGGGAGGGTCTGGGGGTATCAGAGCTGGGGGAGGCTCAGGCACAGGGCGCCTCGGGGTGGCACTGGGGGCCGCCAGAGTGGGGTGGTCCGTTCGGGGTTCTCGGGGAGAGGCCGTGCTCGGGGGCGCTCTGAGGGGCCGAGGTGGGGCTCTGAGGGGCGGAGGTGGGGCTCTGAGGGGCGGAGGTGGGGCTCTGAGGGGCGGAGGTGGGGCTCAGGGGCGCTCACCGTGCGGGGCTGTCCCGCCCCCCTGCCCCCAGGACCCGTACAACATGTTCCGGCCCAAGCGCTACGCGGGCACCAAGGAGGACCCGAACCTCGTCCCCTCCATCAGCAACAAGCGCATCGTGGGCTGCGTCTGTGAGTGCTGCCCCCCGGCCAGCCTGTGTGTCTGTCCTGTCTGTGTGTCTGTGTGTCTGTGTGTCTGTCCTGCCCCTGTGGCTGTGTGTCCGTGTGTCTGTCCTGCCCCTGGGGCCGTGTGTCCATCCCCATCTGTCCTCTTCCTGTCTGTGTGTCTGTCCGTGTGTCTGTCCTGTCTGTGTGTCTGTCCTGTCTGTGTCTGTGTGTCTGTCCTGTCCGTGTGTCCATCCTTGCATCCCTGCCTCTCCATGGTGTCCGTGTGTCCATTCCTGTCCCCTGTCCGTCTGTCCCCCCCCATCCCCCCTGTCCCTGTGCTCTGTGGCAGTGTCCGTGCCCCTGTTCCTGCCCCCACGCTGTCCCTGTGCTCTGTCCCAGTGTCCGTGTCCCTGTCCCTGCCCCCACGCTGTCCCTGTGCTCTGTCCCAGTGTCCGTGCCCCTGTCCCTGCCCCCACGCTGTCCCTGTGCTCTGTCCCAGTGTCTGTGCCCCTGTCCCTGCCCCCACGCTGTCCCTGTGCTCTGTCCTGCACTGTCCGTGCCCCTGTCCCTGCCCCCACGCTGTCCCTGCTGTCCCCCAGGTGAGGAGGACAACAGCTACGTGGTTTGGTTCTGGCTGCACAAGGGCGAGGCGCAGCGCTGCCCCTCCTGCGGTGCCCACTACAAACTGATCCCCCACGAGCTGCCCCACTGAGGGGCTGCTGGGCCCCACCCTCAGCTCCCGGGCCGGGATCCCGGAGCCCTGTTGGACCCCCTGACCGAGCCCAGATAAAGAAAGAGCTTGTGTGGAGAGCCTGACTCTGTCTGTGCTGGGGGGCAGCGGGGCAGGGGGTCATGGCATGTCAGGCCATGGCAGTGTCACCGAGAGTGGGGAGGGGTCAGGGGGCTTTGGGGGAGAGAGATGGATGCTCTAGGAACAGCATTTGGGGTGGGAGGGGCCATGGGGCTTTGGGGGAGATGGATGGATGCTCTAGGAACACTATTTGGGGTGGGAGGGGCCATGGGGCTTTGGGGGAGATGGATGGATGCTCTAGGAACACTATTTGGGGTGGGGAGGGGTCATGGGGGTTTGGGGGAGAGAGATGGATGCTCTAGGAACACTATTTGGGGTGGGGAGGGGCCGTGGGGCTTTGGGGGAGATGGATGGATGCTCTAGGAACAGCATTTGGGGTGGGGGGGGGTCAGGGGGGTTTGGGGGAGATGGATGGATGCTCTAGGAACACTATTTGGGGTGGGGGGGGGTCAGGGGGGTTTGGGGGAGATGGATGGATGCTCTAGGAACAGCATTTGGGGTGGGGGGAGTCCATTTCATTGCCCCTCTGCCCTGGGGGTAGGGGGCCCAGGTGCAGCTGGCTGGGGGAAAAGCCTGCTGGGTTCCATTGCTGCCTTGTCCCCTTGGGGCTGCCTTGCCCAGGCTGTGGGAGGCCCCACCCCAAAAGAAGCCCCTGAGCCCTGAGGGGGGTTGGGTTGGTCCCACAACCTCTTGGAGAGATCACAGCCCCCACACACACAAGGTTACCCCCCAGAGCCCCCTCTGGGGACCTGTTTGTCCGCTCGGACACGTGCTTGCCTGTCCCGTGGGCGACACCTCTGTGGGCAGCAGCCTCCTTCTGGAGGGTCCTGGGGCGCCAACCCTGCCAGGCACCTGAAGGTTCCCAGGAGATCCTTGGAGGTCCCCGTTGGTTCCCAGAAGATCCCCAGACTCTGCATGGCCCCAGGGTGTCCTTCAGGGGCTGCCACACCCCTGACACCAGCACTCCCCTCAGGCAGGTCACCCCATACCGGGGGGAGGGAAGTGTGGGCTCTGCCGTCCGGCCCTGCTGAGGGGTCTGGGAGGGTCCGGGGAGCACCTGGAGGTTGCCAGTGCTACAGACCAGCCGTGATGTCATTGATGATGTCATGATTACCAGCCATGATGTCATGCACCCTTGGCTGGAAGGGGCGGAGCTGTGAGCCTCCCTGGCCAATGAAGGCCGTGCTAACGGTGAGTGGGGGTGGGGCTTTGGGCCTCACGGACCAATGGGGGCTGCGGGAGGCTGTGAGTGACAGCAGGGAAGGGAGGGGAGCTGGGATCAATGGGAGCGGAGGAAGGGAGGGGCTGGGGGCGTGGCTTCAGCGACCAATAGGAGCTGCCAGTGCCCGAGACTGACAGCCAGGGGGCGGAGCCCTGCGCCTCATTGACCAATAGGAACCAGCTGTGGCCATGACTGACAGGCAGGGAAGCTCCGCGCTCAATGGGGCGGCGCGCTGGGAGGGGAAGGGGCTGCGGGGCGGGGCCTGGGCGCAGAGACCAATGGGAGGCGAGACGGCGGTGACTGACAGCCGGCGGCCGGGCTCGGATGGAGGGAATTGGAGCGGAGGGGGATGCGGGGCGGGGCCTCGGCGCACAGACCAATGGGAGGCGAGATGACGGTGACTGACAGCCGGCGGCCGGGCTCGGATCGATGGAATTGGAGCGGAGGGGGATGCGGGGCGGGGCCTGGCGTGGGGGCGGGGCTTCGCCGGGGGCGCGCGGGGACGCGGTGGGCGGGGCCCCGGCACACGTGACGGCGGCGGTGCGGCGGTGACGTCAGCGGTGTCGCAGCGGGGCCGGAAGCGGGCGGCGCGCGGGGCGGGCGGACAAGATGGCGGACGGGGACAGCGGCAGCGAGCGCGGCGGCGGCGGCGGGTTCGGGACCGCCCGCGGCGGGGCGGGGGGGGCCGGGCCGGCCGCCGGGCCTGGCGGCGGCAGCGCCACCGGCCCCGAGCAGGAGACGCAGGAGCTGGCGTCCAAGCGGCTGGACATCCAGAACAAGCGCTTCTACCTGGACGTGAAGCAGAACGCCAAGGGCCGCTTCCTCAAGATCGCCGAGGTGGGCGCGGGCGGCTCCAAGAGCCGCCTCACGCTCTCCATGGCCGTGGCCGCCGAGTTCCGCGACTACCTGGGCGACTTCATCGAGCACTACGCGCAGCTGGGCCCGTCCAGCCCCGAGCAGCTGGCGCAGGCCGCGGGGCCGCCGGGCGAGGACGGCGCCGGGCCCCGCCGCGCCCTCAAGAGCGAGTTCCTGGTGCGGGAGAACCGCAAGTACTACCTGGACCTGAAGGAGAACCAGCGCGGGCGCTTCCTGCGCATCCGCCAGACCGTCAACCGCGGCCCCGGCGGCCCGGGGGGGTTCGCGGGGGGCCCGCCCGGGCTGCAGAGCGGCCAGACCATCGCGCTGCCCGCCCAGGGCCTCATCGAGTTCCGCGACGCCCTGGCCAAGCTCATCGACGACTACGGGGGCGAGGAGGACGAGCTGGGCGGCCCGGCGGCGGCGGCCCGGGCGGCGGGGGGCTCTACGGGGAGCTGCCCGAGGGCACGTCCATCACCGTGGACTCCAAGCGCTTCTTCTTCGACGTGGGCTGCAACAAGTACGGGGTGTTCCTGCGGGTCAGCGAGGTGAAGCCGTCCTACCGCAACGCCATCACGGTCCCCTACAAGGCCTGGGCCAAGTTCGGCGGCGCCTTCTGCCGCTACGCCGAGGAGATGCGCGACATCCAGGAGCGCCAGCGGGACAAGCTCTACGACCGGCGCGCCGGCCCGCCGGGACCCGGCAGCGGCAGCGGCGCCGGTGACGACTCCGACGGCGACGACGTGGACGACGACTGAGCCGATCCCCCCCAGCCCTCGACCCCGACGCCGGCCCCCCAGCACCCCCCCCGAGCCCTGGGGCGGAGGGGTCCCCGGTACCCCTTCCCCGTGACGGGGCGCAGGGCTCCCCGAACCCCCCCCGACAGCGATGGGGCGAAGGGGTCCCTGAGCCCCCCTGCACCCCTCCCAGCGGCGGGGTGAAGGGGACCCCAAAGCCCCCGCGTCCCCGCTCCCAGCGACGGGACAGAGGGGTTCCCGAGCCCCCCGCAGCGGCGCTTGGGTCCCCGAGCTCCCCGAGCCCCCCCCTCCTGCCGCCACCGGAGAGAGAGAAACCGGCCCGACCGTGCCGCCGCCCCCCGCCCCCTCCCCCGCTCCCAGCACGGGAACCGCGGCCCCCGGGACTCGCTGCTTCGGGAGGGACGGCGGGGTCAGGCGCAGACCCCTCCCGGTGCCCCCCCGTCCGAAGCAGCACCCGAGGCCCTGGAGCCGAGCGGCAGCGGCAGCGCCGGGGAGGGGGGAGGGAGCAGCGGAGGCACCTTGGACCAACGGCCGTTCCCTCGGCTTGTGATTTTTCCTTCATTTTCCTTTTTTTTTTTTTTTTTTTTTTTCCTTTCTTCCTCTTTCCACGTTTGTTGGTTTTTTGGGGTGGTTTTTTTTTTTGGGATGCAAACTCCGGGCGCCCGAACTGGAAGCAGCCTCGAGCTGGCGGGTCCCTGCTAATTAGGGAAGATTTCCTCGGTTTTGCCGATTTCTGACCGTTTTTCCCCCCCCCCTCCCCGTTTCCCGCCGGGAAGGGGGAGGCGCCGGCACAAAGCACAAGGAAAAACTCGACGGGGCGAACCATCTTCCCCTTCTCTCCAAATAAGGCGCCTCCGGCCCCGTCTCACCAGGACCCGCCGGAATCCGCCCCTTGGCTTCACCCAAATTGGATTTTCCGGCCCCAAATCCGTGGCCACGCCCGGCCCCGGCACCTTGCGGGTGGATTTTGGAGGTTTATTGTTATTTTTTGCCTCCTTTTGTTTTTTTTGCCCCCCCTGGGCCTGGCCCTGGCACCGCCTGGTCCCTGCAGCCACCTCCTATTAAACAAATTTTTCCACTCTCAAATAGTCTTTTTTTTTTTTTTTTTTTTTAATTCTTTTTCATTCCCTCAGCTCAGCCCTGCCCTTTCCAGAATTCCGGTTTTTCATCCTGTCGTCCCACAACTCTGAACTCCCTCGCTCTCATTCCAAAGTTTGGCCTCTTCTTCTCCTACACTGTCGCCACTTCTGGGACTTCTTTTTTTTGGTTTGTTTTCTCCTTTTAATCCATTTTTGGGAGCCCAATCAGCTGCCTCCTTAATTTATTAGCACGGATCCGGCATCTCCCTCTCTCCGTATTTATTGGGAAGCGAGGAACGGCCGCAGAGCCCGGGGAGCCCCCGGTGCCGCAGGGACGCCGCTGTCCGTCCGTCCGTCCGTCCGTCCGTCCAGCCCCTGGCCCCTCCCGCTGCCCCCGCTGCCCCCGCTGCCGTCGCTCTTTTTAAAGGGATTTTTAAAGCCAATTCCTTCCGTTTGTCCCGTTTTTAAGCCTTCTCCGTCGCAAAGGACCCGGAGCCCTCACTCACACGGGAGCAATGGTCGTTCCTCGGTGGCCGATGTGTCCGTACTGTATTTTGTACCCTCAGGCAGCTCTTTCTGGTGAATTCCTGCTGTATCCACCCACCCATCCTCCTGGTCCTGTGTTCTTTGCCACGGAGAAAAACCACAAACCACAACGGCGACGACGGATTTGGGGGGAAAAGGCTCCCAGCTCCGTGGGACTCACCGGTGTCCAGCCGCGGGACCTCTCCTTTTATTTTTGAAGAGGATGAGATATATATATATATATATATATATATATAAAAAATATATATATATTCCTTTGGGTTTCTTTCTTTTGGCTGAATTGCGGTGATTTAGCCTTATTTCTACTCTGGGAGAGTGGCAGAATCGCTGCCAGCCTGGCCCAGCTCTGGGAGCTGGCTAGACGTACATGGAAGAGGAAAAAAAAAAAAAAAAAAAAAAAGGCAAAACCACCAAAATCCAGTAATAAACCCAAAAAAGCTCCCGGCGTTGGCTCAGGGAGTCTTTCCTGGCCGGAGAAGCGCTGGATCCATGGACACAACCTCCCACAGCTCCATTTGGGTGGGAAGAGCAGAGCACGTCGGGGGAAGACAGCAGAAAAAAAGCAGCCAAGATGAGATCAAACAGGCAGAAAAGGGGAGCTGAGGTGCCAGCTGGAGCAAGGGGAGCTGCCGTGGGGGAGGGGACCTTGCGGGGCAGTTTTGGGGTTTTTTTTCTCTTGGAGCCCCCCGGAGGCGTTGGGTGTTTCCCAGGAGAGCAGGACAGCACCGGCATCTCCCCTGAACCCCCTCCCATCTCCGTGTGTATAGACATGGCTGTGTGTACATAGCTCAGATTCGGTTGAGTTTTGGGTTGAATTCTGTAGAAAATGGGCAAAATGCTTTTTTTTATTATTTTTAATCCACAAATAGGGGGAAGAATATCCCAAATTCCTGGTACTTCCAGCTTTGCTGCCCCAGAGGGGCTGATGGAGAACGCGATGAGGGCTGTACAGACAGAATATTGGAAGTCTTGTACAGTGCCACAAAACCCAGTGGAAAATACCCCAGATGGCTGGGTCTGGAGTGGGTGGTGCTTCCAGGGCAAGTTCAAACAGCTTCAATTATTTTTGCCCTAAAAAATATGGAAGAAAATTCAGATTCTTCTGCCTTGTTTCCAGGTGATTTGGGGGCAGTGGGGGATGGCCTGAGGGGCCGTGCCAGTGGTGGTTCCTCATGTTTGTGACAAAACCAACCCGACTCCTCACTGGTCTCTTGTAAAAAAGGCAAAAAGTGGAAAAAAAATTACAAAAAACCTGGAGAAGATTTCAAAAAAGCAGCTGAGGGAGCACTGGGGGTATGCAGGGTGGTGCACCACAGAGCTCAGCAGGTATTCCCAGTGGGAAGTCCCAGCTGGCTCTGTGGATGCTCCCAGATGTTCCTGCAGGGCGAGGCCTGGCCATGGGTGGCATCTCCCTCCTCATCCTCGCGGAGCCGGTAGAGCCAGCGGCACCGGAGCCAAGCCACGCAGAAACGGGCTTGGGTGTTGGCAGGAGAGCCCAGATCTGGGCGGGACGGCCAGGAAAGGAGCACGGCACGGCCCGGAGCCCCCGGGGTCCAGCCCCACAACAGAACCCCGGGGGTTCTGGCCTCGGAGCAGTGGCTGAGAGCGGGTTCAGCACAGGTGGCTCACTGGGCCCCAGCACACGGGTCAGCCCAGCCAGGAGGCTGGGACAGCATCGGTGGGGAGAGCACTGGATCCTCCTCCGAGAGCCAGGGCACTCCCGGAGTTGGATTCTCTGACAGCTGGGTCCTCCAAGAATTGTATCTTCCAAAAGCTGATCCTCTGAGTGCCCGATCCTCCTTCGAGAGTTGGATCCTTCAAGAACTGGATCCTCCAAGAGCTGGATCCTCTGAGCACCAGATCCTTCTCTGAGTGCTAGATCCTCCTCCAGGAGCCAGATCCTACTCCAAGTCGGATCCTCTTGAGAGGTGGATCCTCTGAGAGTTGGATCCTCCAAATACTGGACCCTCCTCTTTGAGCTGGGTTCTTCTCCAAGCAGCAGATCCTCCTTGGAGAGCTGGATCCTCTGAGACCTGGATCCTATGAATGTTGGATCCTCCTCTGAGCACCGGATCCTCCTCAGAGCAGCAGATCCCGGGAGCGCCACCTCCCTCCCTGAGCGCTCACCATGATGTCCCTTTGCCGAAAAGAGAAGAAAAAAAAAAAAATAAAGTTTTATTCCTGTTATTTTTTAATGAAAGAAAAACAAAAACTAAAGCAAACCTGCACTTTAGGCAGCCGGGGGGGCTGGGGCCCCCGTGTCCCTTCCCTGCGGCCGGCGGGGCGGCTCCAGGGGCCGGAGGCAGGTCCTGGGTGTTACCACTAGCGCAGACGAGGCCAACGCAACGAACTCCTGCTCCGAGCACTCCTGACGTAGCAGATTTTTGCAAATGGAGTTTTACAGTCTATATTTAAAGAATTGTATGTTTGTAACAAATAAAGTATGCGGAAAAGTGAATGAAAACCAGCCTGGGCCCGACTCGCTCCTTGGGGGTGCCGTGGGGGGCCCTGGAGGGTGGAGCTGGTGCCACCCTTGCGGTGAGGGGCGGGGTGGTCACCCTGTGGCGTTGCAGAGACATGCGGGATGTCGTGAAGGCGTCAGGGGCACAAACAGGGAACATGGGGTCTGCCACCTTGTTCTGCGGGGATTGCACGACTAAAGGGAGTTGGGGGTGTGGGAGTACCACCAGCACGGCGGGGAGGGAGAAGCTTTGGCGTGGCTTAGGCATGTTGTGTCACAGCTCAGGCTGGTGGGTGCACGGGTATAATGTGTGTGTGGATGTGTGTAAAGTGTGCGTGAGGTGTGGGTGCCATCACACCGCTGCCTGGTGTGTGTTGTGAGGTGTGTGTAAAGCGAGTATAAGGCGCTTGTGCCATCACATGGCTGCTGTTGTGGGGGTGTGTGTAAAGTGTGTGTAGGGCGTGCGTGCCGTCACACGGCTGCCTGCTGCGTGCGGGTGTAAGGGCCGGGAGGGTTTGGCGTGGCATGTGCGCGGTGTGTGGGGCACGGCTCAGGCCGGTGCGTGCTCGCTGCGTGTGCACAGATGCGAAAGGGGCGCGTGGTGTGTGTCGGGTGTGTGTGCAGTCACACGGCCGTGCCCACGCGCAGGTGTGTGTGCACTGGGCGTGTGCACAAGCCCGGTGCCGTGCCCAGGGCTCCGTGCCGGGCTCCGCCGTGCCCGCGCCGTGTCCCCGCCGGCGGTGTGCCGCAGCCCCCGCCCCCCGCGCTGCGGCTCCCTGCGGGCTCGGGCTCATCTGAGGACACGCGGGGCCCCGCCTGCGCCTGAGCCGCCGCCGCCGCCGCCACCGGCATTGCTGTCACCGCCACCGGGGCCTGCTGCGACCCCGAGCCCC